>SNQJ01S0101820.1:0-30677 GCA_010110895.2 Picea sitchensis
ACATCCAACAAATATTATGACATGTTTCAAACCCAAGGCAAGCATACCTATGCTTGGGTGATCAAGACTTGCAAGATATGGCCGCCATAAAATACACTGCGGATCCATAATTGTGTTGATAAAAAGGTATAGCCACTGAAAATACACTATGTATCTATACTCCCATGACCTGAACTGATCATAGCCATGAAGAATACATAGTGGATCTACGAGATGACAAGACATAGACACGACCAATACAAAGTGGATATATGTAACAGTATATGTGTCATTGTTCAAGAGAAACTCCTACACAACCTGGGAAAAATACATATCAAAGTGATCACTCAACCCAGGGTCTTCTTACCGATCTCGATGTAGTACGAATCTAACCATGTGAATAGATGTCCTGATGTCGAACATGGTAGAAACCACTTGATTACCGGTCAATGATGTAAACCATTAACAAGCGCGAGGGAGATCACCATTAATGTGAATGATTCCCAAGGTACCCTAGTACATTCCAACGAATGCGAATGGATGAACTGGAGTCGAACATCCATGGAATCATCCGATCAGAGGTCAATTATGTAAACCCACTGTCGGACGTGAGGAGGCCTACCATTGATGCATGCAGGTCCCAAAGTACTAACTGGTTTCTAAGCCTAGTTCCTGGATAATGTGTTGAAGTCGACAGGAATAGACTCGTCGAGGGAGGGCCTTGATGTATCCCCTATCAACGACATTAAATGGACACAAAGATGTAATTGGTAGATCAAATGAACATGGACTGACACAGGTATTGAGACAAGATATTTTTGATGGCTGACTCTTGAGGCGGATACTTCCCTTGAACACTGAGGCACAATAGCAGAAACATGACATGGAACAAAACTTTACGATGCAGTGGATGCTGTGACTTACGTTAGGCGACCCAAAGGAGTGAAAGAAACTCAAAGGATTGGCTCAGTGCAGAGGTTCAGCGGATTAAAATGTGCATAAAGACAAAGTGCCATGTTCAAGGGCGACTCTAAATGTTATGTGGTAATGTTCTCAAAAAGACTACTTGGCTTTCTTCTTTCAATTTTTTCCCCCATCCAGATAGACGAGTACCTCTTTTTAATTTAGTGAGCTCGAGGAGGATAACATATGCTCGATAAAACTCACCTTCGGTAAGTTCCTCTTTATTTGTTTAACGAAATGGAATAAGTAAGGGTTCGATCCCATATGGGCCTGTCGATGTTTTGTTTAGCGAGTCCAAAGATAGAAAACTCAAAGGCTTTTCATGATTATAGAGTCCGAAAAAACACTTAAAAGAGAACTCTCTCAATTCTTTTTTCGTAAAGTAATCTGACGAGACCGAAAAAGAGATAAACTATCACTCAACAGACATTTTATTCTATTACTTTAACGAGCATGAAGAGAACAAGGTCACTCAGTAATATTTTCATCTTTAGAGAGTCGGAAAAGAACTTAAAGATGACTCCAATGTTGTCCTTTTTTGTAATTTTAGTTTCGTGAGGCCGAAAAAGAGATAAATTATCACTCAAAAGACGCCCTTTCAAACTATTTAACGAGTGGGAAAGGAAGCAGGATCACTCAGAAATATTTTCACGTTTAGAGAGTCTGAAAAGATCTTAAAGAAGACTCTAGGGGGTTCCTTTTTCATGTATCCATACAGGTCCGAAAAAGAGATAAAAGTCTACCCATATGCATTCTCATGTATTTACGAGCATGAGAAAGAACAAAGACTAATCTCGGTATGCCCCCATCTTGAAATCTAGTGGCTTAACTCCAGAAAGATCATCAAAGGCTGGAGACATGCCCTCCAATCTTCGATTCATTCACCAAAGGATAAGGGTGGATGAAAAGAAGGTTCAAGAGAGGTGACTGTTTCATTTTTTTAACGAGCTTGACACAGGAAAGGAACTATGCTCAAGGCCTCTGTTTCTTTTTTTAACGAGCTTGCCACAGAGAAGAGAAACTATGCTCGTGGTCGCTTCTTGTTCATGGCTTCCAAGAGGATAATGCTCTAGAAGGGTACCATGTCAAAGGACAAAACTCGGTCATGGCTTCCAAGAGATATTTGACGGATGGAAGAGAATCACTCTGGAAGGAACACATGTCTAGGGTCGTGACAGGGGTAAGGAGATCAGGCTCCAATAACCCTACTGAAGAGATCACCATGTCAACTACCGGATCCAAAGCATTAGAAGTTGAAATCATGGGAGACAACGCCACATAATTGACATGCGGCGAGGGTGATATTGTTTGCATATAAGAACCATTTAGGGAGGTAACCTAGTCATGGATGATGAACGAAAGTTGATCAATAGTCACAATTTTTCCATTGTGAGGAAAAGATATCACACAAAAAAGAGTGGATACAATAGCTTTCATGTCATAGACATAATCCCGCCCAAGGAGTAAAGCGAAATCCAAGGGGTCTTGGACTACCATGACATCGATAAAGACAGTTTTCCCTCCCAAAGTTACAGGAAACTAAGGAAGGATCCCTACAGGTTGACTAGTTCTTCTGTTAAAAGCTAACAGATTCTATGTAACTGGTGCAAGCTGCGGACAACCCAAAGTGTACCAGGCAACAGAAGACAAAATACTAATGGACGCACCTTCATCTATCAGCGTTTAAGGAACGTCCCGACCACGAACATGTACTATAATCTAGAAAGGAATGTGGGAGGGAAGACGAGGTCTAGTTAGCACACCACAATAAAAAAGGATGGCCTCATTACTTGGAGGGGGTTTCACAGGAGAAGGAGGAATGCCCCTAGGCACGGTAGAGTCTGTATTAATGAGAAAAACATGGGAAGTATCGGGTTTACTCTCTAAAAGGAGAGTAGGATTGACCAATGATTGGATCAGATCAACCAAAGGTGGACTTGGATAGACCACTTTAGCACTCTTTAGAGGAAGAGTGGGAATAACCAAGGAAGGAACTGGATCAGTCACTTTGACATTCCTCAATGGAGGAATGGGATCGACCGATGGCAAACCTGGATCTACCACTTTGGCACTCTTCAGAGGAAGAGTGGGACTAACTGAGGAAGAAACTGGATCAAGCACTTTAGCATTCCTCAATGGAGGAATGGGATCGATCGACGGTGAAAGCGAATCGACCACTTGAGTTTCATTCTCCAAGGGAAGAATGGGGTCGACGGGTGGAAACGGATTGACCGCTTTGGTGTCACTCTCTAACGGGAGAGTGGGATTGACCGAGGATGAAAACAGATTGACCACTTTGGTGTCACTCTTTTGATGAAGAGTGGAGCTGATCGATGACGGAATTGGATCAGCTACTTGGGTTTGTGGTTCAATCGAGGAGGAAACTAGATTGATGACCTGATCAACCACACTAATCGGGGATGGAACTGGATTGACCAGTCCATCAACCAATGATGGGTCAGAGGAAATCTTACGATAACCTTTTGGAAGTTGAAGTTTTTCCAAAAGAGAAGAAGCCTCGTCCATGCGAGGACAACAAAAAGAAGCCCCGGCCCATGCAAGGACAAAGTTGAGAGTAATGGTTACCTTTACATACATGCAAGGGAACTTGACAGCTTCTTCTTACCAACCTGAATATCACTAGTTGACCGGGTATCATTGACATGAACGACAAGGCCGGCGATGTGGAGGACCACATTTCTAATACCCTGGTAAGACCGGCAATCCCTTAGAAGTGGTCACCCTTACAAAGACTTTAAGGGAATTTGGGTTTTGGATCTTCATTTTAATCTTGTTGACCCTATCAAGACCTCCTAGTACCATTGGTCAGTAATCGGTTTTTTTAGAGCCAACATTCCATGTTGTTGGGGCCTTTGTCCTTTTGGTTTCTTCTTCTCTGTTTCTCGCTTCTTCTTCTTCTAATCAACCTAGCTACTTGCTTCTTGTAGATTTCACTAGGCAAGAAGGAGAAATGGAAGGAGACTCTGATGGACTAAGAAGGTGAAAATTCGGCTACGAGGTTGATGTGTGGGTGGTGTATTGACATCCAAAGTATTAGGTGCAAATAAAACATTGGGAGGATCTGTGATCGGAGTGGGGAACAACCAAACTGTAATCCAATAGTGAGTCCTGCAAGACTCAATGTGGCAAACATATGAGGACCAAAGTTTCCAAATTTAGGAAAGGTATAAGGTTCCCCTGTGAAGGGTTCCCTCCATTGGTACTCCTGTGATTCGATGCCATTAACACTAAATCGACATAAGGTCCACTAAGTAAAACAAACAACACACGCCAAGAATTGGAGAAGCAAACAATTAAACAAACCTTCCTATGATGAAACCACTAGTTGGTGATGAAATCCAACGTCACAGATCAAAATAGGAAGGGCGGGCTAGAGTGGGTGTGGATCACACGCTATTTAATTAGGAAGGGGCGGGGATAGAGTGGGTGGATCAGTTACGTTGGCGACTTGCTTAACGGACTTACGCCTTGGTGAAAGCTTCCACGTAGTAATTGTGGATTTACCCTCCAAGGAGCCCGAGTGAGTTTGACCAATGTCTATTCTAGGTACAGTGAGACTTCCCTTCACCATCACCTTGTGTGAGACCCTAAAGATTTTGGCTACTAAGGTCACCAACTCGTAGTCATCCCCTGGGCGGGTACAGTCGATAGTCCAGTCGGAACATATGGACAGGATAACAAGTCCGAAATAAACTTGAAAGGCTCCCACACATAATCGTAGGGTATACCTTCCAGTGACCCTCAATATACGATCCGACCACTACAAACAGTTGGGCCACGGAGGGATAATCTCCATAACTCACCCGAATGCGACCTCGTTCGTAACCCCTGTGTGAGAGGGGGATCCCAGGCAGACTTATACGACAATTGGATTTGACTCTCCCTACCACAAGATACTAAGTTTGTTCGATAGCTTTGGAAATTTATCCTTTCCACCTATCCCAAAGCCCTACACCTTAAACTAATGTAGGTTTGCTAACAAAGATGTAAAAAGTCTGATAAATTTTAGTTAAGCGTTGATTTTAATGCTTGTTGTTTACTCAAAGGGTGAACGAAAGTGAAACTGATGGAATGATGACTCAATTCCCAAAAATATGCATGAAATATGATAAGAAATCATTTATTTTCAATGAATACCTATTTAAGGGAAAGAGGAAGAGTCTATTTCACTATCAAACACTCGATAAGGAATGCCTTCAATCAATTTTGTTCTCAATCAAACCCAATATGATGCTACAACATTTCAGAAATGCAAACTAATATGTAAATTAATCATTAAGATGTATTTTTGTCATTTTCATGCGAATGATGATCAATTCAATGAAAAACTTGTCCTGCCAACTACTCTTTCAGATCAAGGAGATTCGGATAAGAAAATGTAGATTTCGCACAAACAACACACCCTTTTGCAATCAAACAAGAGAAAGAAAATAAAAAACGCAAAAGGAAGGAGAAAGAAATTGGATCAGATGACCTCAAAGAACCAAATGAGAAGAATTACAGACTTCAAATGTCCTTCACTAGAGTTCCTGCTCAGTCGGATAGGAGAGAAGAAAGCAAGGGATTGATTTTAAGCTCTCAACAGTAAAAACTCAAAAAGAATGAAGAAGGGAATAAAATATGAACAATAAGGTGTTTACTTCTCAGGAGGAAGCATGTCAAAGGTCAAAGGAAGCATCATTGAATCACAAAGCATCTCGGCAAGTGAAGAAACATGATCTAGACATCCAAAAAATGGAATTTTTGAATAGATTTGGAGAAAAAAGGGTTGGCACTCTGGTATAAGGGCCACCAAAGTGTTATAAATCTCTTTCCATCATCTTAAGGGAGTGTTGGCACTCTTCTAACAAGGCAGGGGAGCGCTGGAGTCCTAAAGCTCAGAAAAAAGTCCAAAAAACCCAAAATTCAGTCAAATTTTGACAATCAGGCTGAGTGTGATGGGGTAAAGAGCCAATAAACAAGTGAAATCAGATATGAAGGGGTGAAAAAGACCTGATAAAACAAAAGGTAAGACAAGGTCTATGAGGAAATACAAAACTAAGAAAGTTCTGATTCTCCCCAGTGGAGTCGCCAATTTCTGTTAAAGGAAAATCTCCCTGCGAACAGGTAGATCTCCTCTTGAGAGCTAGACTCTTAACTCTTAAGACAGAAGATGCTTAACGTGGACACTGACTTCATTTCGGATATACACAAACTAATGCATGAGGAGGAAGGAGAAAAGAAGTACCTTTTTATTGACGTTTGTCCCTGCACTCTCCGAGTTGAGCTCCAATCTTTCGCTCCTCGATGAGCCTTGTAGACAAACAACAGTACAACCACTTCCTATTCTATTGATATTAGCTTGAAATAGATTTATCTATCATAGACAAGTTCATGTGAGTTTAAACACAAACTAGAAAGAAACAGGCCAAGCATGTCATATTAATGAGAACAATGACAGAAGTAGCTTACAACCGTAGATGTGAATGCGACAGCTTCGTCAAGTCCCCTTTGTCTAACCCTTGCTCAAAATATCCACGATCCAGACGACATCAGCTTTATTGATTACTTTCCTCTATTTCACTGTATGTTTCCTATGAGATCATAGGTTTCATGCTTCCAATTCTTCCTCTTTTCCACCATGATAGAGCTTGTTTATATAGGTTTAGAGAGGCTTAACCTCTTGAGGTATATTTAGGGTAAGTTGAATATTTTCTCCTTGAAACAAGGATATTCTCCTAAGATCATGACTGAACCAGGAATTCAAATGCAACTTTCTTCCAAACTTGGAAGATCTTCCCCTTATTCTCCTCAACGGGCCAACTGCTGCCCAGATTAGATAGCGCTCCCTCAAAAGGGGTATCAGGGCGCTATAGCGCTCCCTAGTAATCTCAAGGGGGGCACCAGCTCTCTAAAACTTTATAGTGCTCCTTCAAAGGGGTAGTTTGGTGCTATAACGCTCCCTAGCACCTTATAGGGGAGCGTCGGTGCTCCTAAGGATGAGATAGGGGAGCACTCTCCCTTAAAACCTTAGTTTGAGAGCTTCTTTCAGGTGGCAAGAGATACCTGACTTCAGTTAACCCTCCCTCTTCCTCCAAATCAGGTTTTTGAGGTATTCTAGGTGTCTCCTTAGTGTCGTCATCATGGCAGTAAGCTTTTCTTGATATTTGCGACACTTATGAGCAACATGCGACACTTGCGAGCAACATGCGACACTTGTGACCTTTGTAATGGCGACACTATCAAAGTGAGTATTTTTTATGTGTAACAATGATAAGCTTGTTTGTTTATTGCGTCATCCTCATACACTTCATGTCATGAGGATGAAGCTTAAAATATGTAACCAAATATATAAATTTGACAATTGACTAATTTGCTAAAGATTTCACCTCCTTGTGTTTCACGACTAAGACTGTTTAAATAGTCTTGACAAGGATGGTGGAGGTAGTAGAGAGTTAGCATAACACAACATGTGAAGCAGTGTTACATATTTTAGAACATATTTTGAGTTGAATTTTAATAGAAGGATGTCAATTGTTTCCAGGTCTTGATCATTTATGAATGAATGTGAGTTGAGTTGTTAGCATAGTTTAATTCTATGTTTTAAAATTTGAGTAAGAGGAATGTGTGGATTGAAAGAAATATTAATGTAGACTCCATTCGCTAACCTGTTGAAGTGGAAAGGGCCCACCACCCAACAAAGGTCAGCATCCTTATATATTAGTGTTAGTAGTTGATTTCAATAGTATAAATGTTAGACTAGCTTAAGCTTTGATCTTTTCAAATGATAGCAGTATGGTTCAGTTTAGGTTTTGATTTCTTAGAGATAACTTTTTTTTTTGCATATGCTCTGTTTCTGTTTTTATGAATTTGATTATGTTTCATGGACATAAATGTTGGCAGAAATAGTCAGACATATTTGAAGGAGAACTAGTGAAGTTCACAACAACACATTGTGAACCACATCATACTCAGTATATTGACTATTGAACTACCCATGCTATGTCTTGATGATTGATGTGTGACTTCCCTTTCAGAAGTGTGATTGCATAGTTAGTTTTATAGGTCAGATAGTAGATTTGATCTTTCAAAAGAACTCCATATCATACTTTCATGTGCCTTAATGGAGTAGATAGCCTCTCTGTGAAAGACAACCAAAGTGTGTTTTGATTTGCTAGTTTGTTTTGTTTCCAGCATGCATAATCTAGAGTAGTTTTATACTCATGACATTAGAATTACCTTCCTTACTGGTGTCTTGTAACTCTGTTGATTACGAATCCCAGATTGATAATTAATGAGTGCATTATATTACACATATAAGTAGCACAACATTTTGGCATCGTTGTTGGGGAGTTGCAAACGGTAGGAAGTGATTTTTAGCTTAGATTATTTGCATTATATTACACATATAAGTAGCACAACAAAAATATTGATGTGGTTGAGAGGGAGATGTTATATAAACCTTTCTTGGGGGTCAAGAAGAGGGGGGAGAAAGAAAAGAGTTTGTGGAAAGCTTATTGAGACCTTATTGATTCAAAGGATGTCTTTGTAAAGGAGAAACAAGTTGTAGGCTTGTTTATGTAGCCCTTTTGAAGCAAAATCAATAAAGAAGATTCATGGGATTCATGAATCCGGAGACGTAGCCAGGGGGTCTGGTGAACTCCGTTATCATATTGTTTTCAATGTTGTATGTGTGATTTTGATGCATTCTCACTTGGTTAAGTAGAGTTTTATTTTCATAAACATGCACAATAGTTTTGACAATTTGATGCTTTCATGTTAATGTATTCATTAATGAGGCATGGTTAATGAACCCTATTGCCCTTATTCACATGCAAATTTCGTCAGTAAAATATCTTATTTCAAAGATTTGGATGTAGGAAGATTCTCATCAAGTTTTCAGATCAAGTGGTATCAGAGTTGGTCTGACCGGTTTTGCAGATTGTGAATATCACCATGGGCAAAGGAGTGAAGAAAATAGAAAGACTCCAAGAATTGGAAGAGATAAATCACAGCATTCAAGTTGAAAATGCAGAGTTGAGGAGACTTTTGTAGGTTGTAGAAGAAGAAAAGCAAGAGCTTCAAGAGAGGTCTCAGCTTCATGGAGAAGTCCTTAACATAATTATTCAAGAATTGCAACTTGAATTGAAAACCAAGGATGATCTCTTGGCTAAGTTGTAGCTTGGTGAACGAATGGAACACAAAGAGCCTTCTACTGTGGATGTGCAAACTCAAACTGAGGTATGCATTGAGAGTATTTCTTCATGTTCACTTTCATCTCAATATGATAATAATGTTGGCATCAAGCTTCTCACTAAAATGGGATACAAAGGAGGTGGAATTGGCATTAATGGCCAAGGAGTCACTCAACCATTAGAGGTGGTACAAAGACCACCATTTGCAGGTTTGGGTTATGGCAAGGTAGATATTGGAGAGTTCTCAAAGATTTCTAAGGCAAGAGCCACTTCTACATCATTGGATTCCAACAGAGGAGCCAAAGCAACTAGTCTTCATTAGATCTACAGTAAAGATGAACCAGGAAGGTATTAAAGTCATTCAAATTCTTTTCTTGAATATAAGAAAAATGATTTATGCATTAGATATTATAACCATGATGTAGCCAAGCATCCGTGATGTAGCCAAGCATCAAATGAAGAAATTTTGGGTTAAGAAGACAGATGTATCCACGGGAAGTGAGACAAAGCCAAAACCACACCTTCCAAGTCCTTTTGTCAAGAATGCACAATTGAATGCAAAGCGAAGGAATTTTTGCATCTACTGAAAAATCAGTGGCCATTGGGAGAAGAAGTGTTGGAAGTTACATCCTGAAATTCACCACAAACCAAGCAACAAGAAGATTGTGAAAGAGATCATGAAGAAGGAGGCTCCTTCAACCATTGTAAGAGAACAATTACAAGAAGAATGTGCTTGGTGTCGGTTGGGTAAGCTGTTGATAATATTTTTGCAAGTTTTATTTCTCCTATTTTACAAATTTTGGAGTTATATGGGGATAGGTATCCTCCCTAATAAATAAAATGGTCAAAACGTTTCTGTCTCGAATTCTAGAGCTAACTATGCCAAATCGAAGAGCTCGTCGAGACGATTCCAAATACACTTGAATCATGTGATTCCAGACGGAAAACGTTTGCATGTTTGGAACAGAAGGATCGATAGATCGTGATTGTCTCGTCGATTTGATATGAATGGACCTCTATGTGTGCCTACGAACTTCCTGCCAAGCTTGAGTAAGAAGATGGTATAACCCACCTTGGTTTTCAAAAAAGCATAGATCGTAGGGTTGACTTTTCTTTAGTTCCGATAGTCGCAATTCGCCATTTGGCCGATACCAACATTGCAAAACAGTGGGGATATGGACTACACTTTTTTTGTGTTGGATTGAAGGGATCGCCAAATTTAAGGGATGCAAAAGAGATCCCAAGGTGCAATGGCCACTCAGAATTCGCTGTGAAAAACTCAGGGTGCTCGTCGCTCAATCAGATCCATTCATTCTTGCAAAAATTATCCTGAGATCGGCTAAGAAATCGTTGTAATTTATTGTGATCAGTAATGGCGTAGCTAATGATTCATGGAAACCTCCATGTGACTATCTTCGAGGTTGATTCATTGACTGATCTCGGTCGAGAAATAGGAGGAGCTCCCAATTATTCAGAAAGTTCTTTCAGGACTTGCAGCAGACTAATTCCATTTCTGTGACAGTGAACAATCTCCTTTAAAATTTAAAAAAAAAATCTTGATACAAGTATGGAGACGACATTCTCAGCAACCAATTTAATTCTACATTAGCCTTCCAAACATCAATGTTGAAATTTGAGGAGATACTGTATATTTGTGACTGTACGTAGACTACTGAGGATTTACTTCCAGAATCCTATGTGCAAGCCTGTTGAGAAATCAAAATGGATACTCTGCTTCTTCCCACTTGATGTGGCATGAAGTTGATCCACTAGATGAGATGAGAAGGCAGTTGATATCACCACATGAGGTGCCCTGCGGCCATATGTCCACCACAACCAGCTTTTTGTGAACTAGAGAGACAACGCAGGTCGAAATCCCTTTGAACCGTCTGGAAAAGGTTTCGAAAGTTCATGAAAGTATTTCGATTGTGGCATATCGCAAAAGCATGAAAGTCAAGATTTGATCTGCCAATGGGCCCGAATTTCTATGAGGAGATGGGACTTTAATAACAAATGGTTCCTCATTGAAGATCTTGTTCCAAGATTGTCAGCGTAATCATCACTAACATCATAATCACAAGTGTCCGCCAACCTAGTGAGAATTCATTATTAAAGATTGTATGGGCATTTGTTTTCCTTGATCAATGGTAGATCTCACATCCATAATGTATGTGAACCAAGCTGCAATGAAAACATTTTTTTTCCACGTTTTATCGTTATCATGTCTGAGTTTTATAAGATTGAGAGATTTTTGCATAACGTCCAATTGTTGGGATCTATTTTACAGTAGATAGCATCAGAAATATGATGTTGATGTCTACACTATTGGCATCATTTAAAAATGCAGGCCTTCCAGCCACTGATTAAAACGTTCAATAATGATGCGGTTTTTGGATGTTGATACAGAAGGGTCTATTTCGTATGGCCATTTTCCCAACTTTATGTTGTGTTTTCTTTGAAGGCCTTGTATCATCAATAGCAGAACAAAATCATGTTTTTGAATATTTATTTGTTTTGGGTTCAAGATGGGGATGGGACCAGGCAAAAGGTGGGGCTTCTGTGAATGACAATGTCCTAAAAAAGATCTATTGAGTGAGCACATGTTTATGGTAATATTGGCTCACAGAGGGTGTGTGGGAGTGGTTGGAGTCAAAGAAAAAGATAGAGATGAAGAAGTCAATATTTATGGAGACTTTACTACCCATGATTACTATTATGTGCTTGGTGTGATACCAAATGCAACACCAACAGAAATCAAGTGTGCATATTACATCTGTATGAAATCTTGCCATCTAGACTTGAGTGGAAATGATGTCGACGCAACAAAATTTTGCATATTTGTAAATGAAGTGTATGAGATATTGAGTGACCATATGTAGTGCATGGTTAATGATGAGATCCATGGGTATTCGTTGAGAAAATTTAATCCTTTCTGGATGATTCTCAACCAAGAGATCATGTATTTGTTGATGAGTTCAGTTGTAAAAAATTGTGAACAATGTGGCTCCTAAAATATTTGCCTTTGAGGAATATTTTGAACGAGCAAGAGCATGGTGCCAATAAGGAAATCCTGATTTAGTTCAACAGGCCATTGTTTCATGTCCAGTTGATTGTATACATTGGACGTTTGTATCACAACTATCACTTCTTGAAGACAAAATGCGTAGAGTAGAATGTGTAAATGTTGGTTTGATGCTGGCAAATCGGTTCTGCTAATCTTGACATTTTTTCACATGTAAGATTTAGGTGGGAAAAGTGCCAAAGAAGAGATTAGGAGTGTGTTTTGATTAGAATGAGCAATCATTGTATCCTTAATTGCTCTGCTCGATTCCCAATGGCAGTCACATAAACTCAAGCCTGCACAAATTCTCTTAAATTCCAACCAAGGGATTCAAATACCTGGTTTCAAACCCGGGACTGTAAGCCTCATTCCTTGGACACCTCCAAAAGGATGTTATCTCAAGGAAGCCACAAAGATCGTGCTGAGCTACACCTATGTGAGCATCTGGATCTTTCTGAGCTTTAGTGTGATTGTGTTCAACAAGTATAGCCTTTACAGGAAGATGTATAATTGTCCCTTCCTCATTAGCCTGACCATGATCCACATGACATTCTTAAGATGAGTTCATGGTATGGAAAACCATTATTACATGGTTTGTTTTTTATTTTTGGGTAGTTATTATGTGCACATTGAGATAGTGGGTTTTAAAGATCATGATGGTCAATCATTGTAAAACATGTTCATGAGTGTTTTATAAACTCATGATATGTATGCTCTTCCTTCTTTCGGCATGTATTTTTATTCGCACAAGATGTGTTAACAAGGTGATCTACTAAATCAACCTCCAAGTCAAAAAAAGGAAGTCATCTTTTATACTTTTGATGGATCAAAGGCAATCAAGGGGCATTTTTCCTATGCTTAGAGTTTGTTATATGACCATTAAAGGAGTTGGACATTGGATGCGCACATGTTGTCACATATGACCATAGTATTGTTTCCCTTTTATGCATAATTTTGGCATGAGAATTTACTTTTGATGTATTGCCCATGAAAAGGTCTTCATGTAAGCCTGAAATCATCATGTAAAAAGGTTATGAAGCATTGTAACGGCTATGTAGCCACTCTTGAGTGAGGAGAGTGAGAGGCGTTATTGTTGTGCCTTAAGATTTTATTGGCTTATTTCTAATCATGATGTAAATAGTGGGTTGAGGCACGCCATTTTTGGCGATTCATTGTAAACTTGACCAAGACTGTAGTTATAAACTCTTGGCAAGTAAGAAACTTTTGTAGGTATCATCAGTAGGTTGAAAAATTTATGCATATGTGGGCTTCAACATTTCATCTTCAAAGAAGAAGAGGTGAAGGAGACAGGGAATGCGCCCTTCAGAACATTTGCTTGGAAGCAGTTGCAAGTGTTTGAGTTACATTACAATTATGAAGTACATGGAATGAAGACATTTGCATGTAGTTGATGATGGATTGAAGGTCAAAGTTGATACTTTTGGAGGTCCATTTTTTTTTCTCCATGGGGAGGTGTGATCCAGGAGGATCTTCATAGTCGACACATTTTCATTCGGCTTCAAATACTGCCAACATTGCCCAGTCAACAAAGATCTCACATTGATCTTTCTGATGCATTTTGAATGAAGTCAATTGGACTTCACATGCTAGAGATATGTCTTGTTGATATTTAGGGTCAAAATGGCATTGTAAAATGTTTAATACATGAGATAGGGTTCTCATAATTATGTGTTTTTCATTAATTAAAAGTAATTATTTGGTGCAAAGCCATGTTGACTTTCAATCCCTAGTCTCAAGGAGAGTCCTAAGGAGAGTTGAGATCTTCATGGATGGTTGAGAGATATTCTCAAACCAATCCCTTGAGATATGCCAAGATCCTAATTTAGGGGATCTTGAGAGATATTATCTCCATGAAAATCTTGATGTGGTTGAGATGGAGATGTTATATAAACCCTTATTGGGGGTCAAGAAGAGGGGGGAGAAAGAAAAGAGCTTGTGGAAAGCTTATTGAGAGATTATTGATTCAAAGGATGTCTTTGTAAAGGAGAAACAAGTTGTAGGCTTGTTTATGTAGCCAATTTGAAGTAGAATCAATAAAGCAAATTCATGGGATTCATGAATCCGGAGATGTAGCCAGGGGTCTAGTGAACTCCATTATCATATTGTTGGCAATGTTGTATGTGTGATTTTGATGCATTCTCACTTGGTTAAGTAGAGTTTTATTTTCATAAACATGCACAATAGTTTTGACAATTTGATGCTTTCATGTTAATGTATTCATTAATGAGGCATGGTTAAAGAACCCTATTTCCCTTATTCACATGCAAATTTCGTCAGCAAAAGATCTTATTTCAAAGATTTGGATGTAGGAAGATTCTCACCAAGTTTTCAGATCACATACACACAACTCTTCAACAATATAATCATTGATACCAATATTAATTTGACAACAATACTTAACCAAAAACATGTAGCTTTGAACCTGAGATCCAAATTCATCAAACATATACAAACTTCCTTCCAAAAGAAACGCTCAATAAAAGACAGAGCCATATGATGCACGAAGAAAATCAAACCATATCAACACACAAGTGTCTCCCTTAAACTTGATAGAATAGTGATTGTGCTAGGATTGAAGACAGTGATGAGTGGAAAAACCAAAATCGACCAAACAAAAAGCTCTCAGGCTGTAAGTAACCGATACAAATTAATCACTGAGAGGAAATATAGAGACTCAATCAAGAAAGGTCCAGAAGTTAGAGAGCCCGTGCCCTTTCCTATAATTACCATAGTCATTAAACTTGTAACCACAAAATATTGATAGAACCAAAAGGTGGTTGAGGAGAAATAGAAGCAAGTCGGGCTCAATAGAACCAAGTCAGGTTCTTGAGAATTTGATTAATCTTTGAAAACACAAAGAGATTGTAATCCTTTTACCTCCTAAAATAAATTACCACCGAGAATCAACCACAAGTAAAAGAGTATATCCTTGAAACAACAGAGGTCTCATGTTTTCTTTTGAAATAAATCGCTACAGTATTATAACCCCAAAATCTTGACAAAGCAATTCGATCTCAACAACATAGGCACACACAAATGCCTCTTAAAATTTTATTGCAGAGAGGAAACGGGGGTTGATTTAAACAATGAAGAATCCTCAAAGACACAGAGAGATAGTGTCTCTTCCAAATACCTAGGAGGTCGATAACCTTCAAAATACAATTGACAGTGAGGCTCGCGAACATAACAGTTGTCCACTATAATAGAGATGAGATATGTGTATGTTAGAAATCTTGCGAAAAGAATTCCAGAGCACAAGTCATGGCCATTCGATACATACACAGGCCTCCATTTAATATTCTGGGAAAAACAATATTGGATTGTGGAATGGTTTCGGCGATAGTGACAATAGGAAAATCCATAAAAAATAATAGTTCGGTGCTCAGCCAAACAGAGTAAGAACCATACCACTGTCGAAAGTTGCATTGCAATCTGGGAAATGAATCATAAAAATGACCGAGACAAAAAAGGGGTGACAACAACTGATACCCAGACTGGTGGTAAAACCCCACAAAAATAAAAATCAGAGCTCGTTGCACCGTTTTTATCATTCCCACAAAGAATCATCATAAAAATCCAAGTTGAACGAAATAATTTTATCAATAACCAATGTGAAGACTTTACAAAGCAATAACACCCATTACTTTCCTTCAAAATGCCAACATTCCATAGTAATCACAGAGCACACCATAACACAACATTGATACTCAATCGAAAACTCAAGAAAAACAAATAAACCATGCAATCCTTATCCACCATTTGATTCATAATACAGAGAGACCATCATGGATGGAAAGCAAAGAGGCATACCTGTGAAAAATCGCTTCAATGAAGAGTTATTTTGAGTTTTCCCCTTCAAAACCTAAAATCGTGGAGCTTCCACAACCAACATAACCAAAATGAAACTATGGCTAGGGTGACAGGATCAAGGGTGGTTTGGAGTGACTTGTAGTAAATGCACGTCACTTCCTCACCTGGACCTATCCAATTCAACGTACTAGCCATTCCATTAACACAACATCAATCATTAAATTCAAATCATAACTATTTCATAAATTCAATGCCATATCCATTGTATAGATTCGATGCCATATCCATTGTATAGTGTATCACCCAAAACATATCAAAATAATAACTATATGTTAATGTTACCATATTTGCTCACATATAATCCTTTAACCAAAACACATAGTATAGCATCTAGGTCCATCACTTCACATTTGTCCCTATTATATATACATCCAAGGTTTCAATATAATCTTTTTTCCATGGCCTTAGGACTTATCCATATTTTTTTTCCTTCTGTTTTTGAGCTAGATCACATATCATCGTACTAACTTTGCATAAAATCATGTATAGATTATTAATCAATGTTAAGTGTATAGCATAACATGACACCTGTAAAACAACATAATCCTGATATCCATAGCACTTTGTTGTATTGTGAGTGAATATCAACAGCGTTTGGCAAGAATGAATGAACCATCCATGTTGTCAAAATGAATGAAACCAAGACTACATCATCAACTGTATAGGACTGTGGAGGCAACATCATAACGACAAAAACATATAAGTGTAACACATCTATCATTGTGCCTCTAGTCTACAAGGGGGTCCCATCTACTAGTTAAGTATTAATATCATAAATAAATAATAGATCTTAGCAATACTTTGCAGGCAGAATTCATCGTTGTGATTTTAATCGTCAACAAGAGTGTTAGGGAGATAACCACCCTAACCCCTCATGTAGGTAGAATAATATATTTTCCATGTAATAAAGGCTGAAATTAGTTTATAAGGCCTATTTAATAAATGTGAAAAAGTCAATGCAAGAAGACCTAAGAGAATCTTTCGCTTCTAGAAAGATCTTCCTCTAGAATGTTCTTTAGAAGATAGAATTAGTATAAATAAGAGTAGGAGGAAGGAGAGATCCTTGTATTGATATTTATTGTAATAGATATCTTCTCTACTAGAGGTTTCCCCCTCGAAGAGACAAGTGAACATAGCTTTCTCTGAAGAAAGGTATTATTGTTGGTGTTTATCTTCTCAATATTTTGTTGTCCCATTGATATCTGTTGAATATTTATGTTTATGCCTATTACATTACATCTAGTACCTTATAAGTGGTATCATAGCACTTTCCTTGGCAGGAATTGTGGGTTATTTCTTTTTTCAGGGTAGAGGCATGTATTGTCGATGTCTTGAAAACAAAAATATTTGTTGTTTAGTAGGTAGAATTGTGTTTGGGAAGACCACATGAAAGAACTATATAAGGTTTCATGGGGATACTTGAAACTACGTTTCTCCCTATTGGATACCTCTATAACCCTTTTTGGTACCCTTCAATTTGTACTGCATCAAAAAAATATGTACACAACCATCACTCCCACATACCGATAGGTATATCGGGAGTCCCCTAGGTCTCCTAAAGCCATCCCTACATCAGTCACTTGAATACTATAGGTCCATTGTGAACAACACTTGGGAATATACTATATAGTACCTAGGTAATCAGCTAGCATGGCTAATGGTACAGTCGAGCCTCCTTAGTTGGTGCCCTGAGATATTGGGCTAAGTAATATTATTCAACCTCACATGTATATCAAAGAGCTATAGAACAGGGAAAACCCTTATTTGTAGGCACCCTGCAAACCCTAACATGGGGGCTAAGGAACATACCAGAAAAATAACAGAAAGGATATTTTAGTCATGCGGCATTGCGTCTTTCATTCTGGTTGTGAAATTACTACATATTTTTTCCTATTAAGTATATGGAAATTTTAACACTGCAGTATTATTCAAGTCAAAGTATAACTCCGCAAAAGTAAAAAAAAAATGAGTATAATGGTTCTATCGATACCATTTTTTGGGACCTATTCCATTATATTCCTCTCCTCTTCCTAATCACAGGGGTACCTATCATTTTTTATCCTTTCTTTCGAATGGACCCGACCCCCTTCCCAGCACCCTTGTTTTCAAGTTGTCCCATTTCATTCCCCTTTTTTCCCTGATCGTCATGGTAACTATCACTTATAAGAATTTTTTTTATGTGGTACCACCCACCCTTCTCGTGACCCTTATTTGGCATATATCCCATTGTATTCCCCTTATCACTCTGATCATGGTCATATATCTCACCTACTTGTATTTTTTCAGTGGACGCATTTCCCCTTACAGGCACACCTCCTCTCCAAATGGCCAACAATCACAACCAAGACCACCAAGTTTCCATCAAACTAAAAAAGGAGAGAATCCAACATGTGAATTTTGAAATTGCTTCCATAAATTCCATATTTTCACACTTCCAGGACCAAGTCCAACAAAAATTTGAAGCCATGGATACCAAATTCATGGGAAAAATTGACACCCTCAAACCTGGTGTCAACCAGTTGTTGAAAGGATCCTAAGGCCCTCCCTAATTATAAAAACCATCCCAAATAGAAGGTGTTTAATCCTCCCAATCTACGGTATTTCAATCCAACTCCTTTCATCATGACCCCCATCCTCCTAGAGTTGAGGTCAATAAATTTGATTTCTCAGATACCACCAGTTGGGTCACTCAAATGGAGAATTAATTTTATTTGCATGGAATTACTGGTGAGTTGTGTTAGCACCAGAAGTCACCCCTAGATTGTAGTAGGGATGAGCCTGATACCCATCAGTTAATATGTCACAATGAGTAATTTAAGGGTGGTTGAATGGTCACAGACCTAAACGAATATCGCTTTAACTCAGAAAACTAGGCCAGAAATGCATAGGGAAGTGAGGGCCATAACTAACTTCAGTCAGTGGGTTGAGTTTAAAAGGCGAACAGAGGGAATACTTGATGATAAAATGAAAACAAGGCTTCTATGGGCATCTGACCTTCCAATAGCTTGATAAAAAAAACTCGGGCTTGATGATGCTTTCGAGCCCAAGTTTTAGACACTGAAATGTGCCCAAATGACACAGTTTCAACAACACAATGATCAAACCTACATCACTATGCGACCACAATGACTCGACTGGATCCTCCAATTCCGAGCCATTCAGTGCGAGAGGGAAAAAGACAACATAGAAAACTGGTTAAAACTGGTGAAAATATTGTAGTGATCAAACCTACATAACTCTACAACATTACAACCCTCGACTGCATCCTCCAATTCTGAGTGTTTTAACACAGTGTTTACAAAGAGATGGAAAGGGGAATATGACTTCTATTAATCTGAAAGTCTCAAATCAAAATACATAATCAGGCACAGCTCTGGTGATAAAAAATATTACAAAATGGGATCTCTGCTTAACCAAAGACCTCCAGAAAAATGACAGAACTCCATACTTATACTCAAAATTTCTCTTCTGTAGCATAGGCATGCTCGAGTTAATGCATTGAAGGAATTACATCTACATGTTTCCTGAAAGAATGTGCATGCAGTCTCATGGCAGACCCAAACACTTTAGAACAGACCTGTAGATGATTTGACTGACTGACAGTCCTTTTATGGGCTTTCCATTCATGGAGGAAACAATGTTCAACCACCACCACCCGCCTCTATAACTGCTTCATCGGGATCAGAGAAGGCCCGAGTCAAAACTGCACCCGGGAGACATGGCAGCCATTGCATCCTGCCACATGGAGCTGAGTTGGATGCCTGCAGGGATGGCTAGGAAGAAGATGTGGATGAGGGTCTAGCGGGGCGATGGCATGATGGGCAGGCTACTGGGTTGTGCCATGGCCATGCAGAGGAAACACGGAGGCTAGGAAGGAGCTATGGTGGTGGCACAATGGGAGATGAGGTGGAGCGAAAGTGATAGGGAAGCAGGAGATGTGATGGATAAAGGAGAGAGAAGGAGTGGGGGACATGTGCTGGCATAACGGATGTGAGGCGGCCACTTGTCGGCCTCGAATAGGATCGGGGGCCACAAAAAGTGGTTTGAAACTTCCCTCTTTTGCACCCGATGTGTGTCTCTGGATGACATGTAGTGCCTCCACAAACCACAGTAGTTTCTCTGACCCGCTTTACCTTTTTTAATGACCGTGCATTTTGAGGCCCCAACATGGCCATTGACCGTCGATCTAGAGTGCACAAATCTCAGTCGCCCAGATCTACGCGCCTCTTATCACAATTGGCCAAACAGTCACATCAACACCGATGGACTTAGGATAAGTTCCATCTAGTGGGTTTTTGGCCCCTTTCTTCTCATTTTTTTTCCTTCAAGCCAAATCCAAAGGAAAAGACTCACCCCTGCAAGAATATGTGATAACAAGTTGGAAACAATTCATCGTGGTGATCTCTCTCTACATCCTAAACATTGGATTTGGTGACAATGGCATAAAAATGCACGTCGAGGGTATGTTTCTTGGACCCGGTTTGTTGCAGAGATCTATGAACTCTTTGACACTAACACCCAAGTTTTAGGCCATTTGACCAAGTTGAAATAGTCAAGCATAGTGGAAGAATTTATATCCACCTTTGAGCACCTGGCCTTTAGAGTAGAAAGCATGACAAATTCCCTCTTCCAGGAATGCTTTATCAGTGGCCTAAGGGATGATATATGATCCTAGGTCCTCATGGCTCACCCTCAGACTTGGTTGGAAGATACTAAATGTGCCAAAGAAACACAACATGTTGTATTTTCCTAGAATCACAGACCCTCTTTTCTTCCTCTCCCTAGACCTACCAATCTTTCCCCTCCTTCCACCCCTCTCAAGGTCCAAAAAATAACTCGAGAATAAATGGTTGAACGTCAAATCAAGGGTCTTTTCTATAATTGTGATGACATATATTTTCCCTAAAACAAGTGTAAGGAACAAAATATTTTTATGGTCATTTCATAGGATGTTTGTAATGAATAGGTTGAAGTCCCCCATGTGGAAGAACTACTCCCTCTAGATGCTACTACTCTAGTAATTGACTCACCAAAAGTTGAACCGTTGATTTCACTGCATGCCCTCATTGGCTTATCTACTCCCCAAACCCTCAATCTAATTGGCTACATTAAGCATAGGAAATTCATCATCATTGTTGAAAGTGGCAACATCCATAATTCTATTCACCATTGCATTGCCTAGGAAATCAATTGCTATATATGTGTCGTCAAAAAAAATTAAATCCTGATTGTTAATGGTGGTTCCATGAAAAGTGTTGTGAATTATAAAAATATGCACCTACAAATATGTCAGTACCACCTAAAATATCATATGTTTTCTATTGACATGATTGGTTGTGACATTGTGCTTGGTGTTGGATGGTTATGCACTCCAGGCCCCATTCTCATGGATTTTAAGGAACCAACCATGCAATTCCAATAGGAGGGACAACAATATCAATTCCAAGGAATCATGGTAGGCTCCCCTGAGATCATTAGTTCCCATCAAATGGAAAAGATCCTCAAAAAAGGTCATTCAGAAATTATTTCCAAACTCCATTCCATTCAAGTAGTTGAGACACCCTTCATGGATCATGACCTCCAATATATCATCCCTAAACACCAAGCTATTTTTTCCACTCCCCAGGGACTTCCCCCTTCTCATGGTGTTCATTATCATTCCATTCCTCATGTCCCTTGTAGTCTTCCTCCAAATGTTTTCCCTTATTGTCATCCCTTTTCCTAGAAGAATGAAATTGAGAATTTTTTTCAAGAATTGCTAGATGCAAGCATTATTTATCCTAGTACCAACCCCTATTCTTCTCTTTTGGTCATGGTTCTCAATAAAAAAGGAACATGATGCATGTGTCTAGACTTTCACACCCTCAACAAACTCATCATCAAAGAAAAAATTCTCATTCCTATCATTGATGATCTCTTGGATGAATGAGTGGTGCTCAGTACTTTATTAAACTTGATCTTTGTTATGGTTATCACCAAATATATATGAAATAAGAATACATTCCTTAGACTACATTTATAACTCATGCAGGTCACTAAGAGTTCTAGGCCATTCCATTTGGCCTGTGTAAATCTCTCTCCACTTTCCAAAGTCACATGAATCATGTCTTCCATCCTTTTCTCCACCATTTTTTCTTAGTTTTCTTTGATTATATTCTCATATATATTAAATCTTGGACAACCCATCTCACCCATGTGGATCAATTNCCCCCTTCTCATGGTGTTCATTATCATTCCATTCCTCATGTCCCTTGTAGTCTTCCTCCAAATGTTTTCCCTTATTGTCATCCCTTTTCCTAGAAGAATGAAATTGAGAATTTTTTTCAAGAATTGCTAGATGCAAGCATTATTTATCCTAGTACCAACCCCTATTCTTCTCTTTTGGTCATGGTTCTCAATAAAAAAGGAACATGATGCATGTGTCTAGACTTTCACACCCTCAACAAACTCATCATCAAAGAAAAAATTCTCATTCCTATCATTGATGATCTCTTGGATGAATGAGTGGTGCTCAGTACTTTATTAAACTTGATCTTTGTTATGGTTATCACCAAATATATATGAAATAAGAATACATTCCTTAGACTACATTTATAACTCATGCAGGTCACTAAGAGTTCTAGGCCATTCCATTTGGCCTGTGTAAATCTCTCTCCACTTTCCAAAGTCACATGAATCATGTCTTCCATCCTTTTCTCCACCATTTTTTCTTAGTTTTCTTTGATTATATTCTCATATATATTAAATCTTGGACAACCCATCTCACCCATGTGGATCAATTTATCCGTCTACTCTCTAAGCACCAATGTTTCCTCAAACAATAAAAATGTTCCTTTCAAGCCTCAGAAGTGGAGTACCCGGGTCATATTTTTGGAAAGGATGGTGTAAGGGTGGATCCTAAGAAAATTGAATCCATGCAGGAATGGCCTCTCCCTAAAACTATTAACATCTTGCATGGTTTTCTGGGTTTAACCAGATATTATCGTAAGTTTGTTAATAATTATGAAAAAATTGCAGCACCTCTCATTGCTCTCCTTAAGAATAATTCTTTCACTTGGACTGTAGCCACTGATCAATCCTCCCATGCCTTGAAAGAGGATATGTTTTTTTTGCACAGGGGTAGACCGAAGGTTCAATTCTTCAACAACGCACCAAAAAAACCCTAACTACTAGCCCTTTTGGCAACACCTTCGAAGCAGATGAAGTCTCACCCGAGGTAGAGGCAGGGGGGGTTGCAGGACTCAAGTGTCTACAACCAATCTAGGACATAGATCTGTGATTACAACACTTAACAGAGCACTTATCCAACAATATGCATTAGATTATGATTCTCATTCACATCGCAAATCAAACCCTAAGTACAGAACAACGCAGTAATAATTAGATCAAACACTTCCAAGCACATAGCATTAAATCAAATCTAGCATTTATTTACACCATTAAGCACTAAGATACAACATCAGATGCATTCATTATACATAACAACAATAGCACTAAGAAATTAACCACATAAAAAACATCGCACAAATCACATCAAGACACAGGATATACGTGGTTCACCCCAGTGTGGGGCTACATCCACCAACGACTTCTTTTTCTTCTTTATTAGTCTTCTTCAATCTTTTACAGCCAGATCCTCCTTCCCAGGATTAGGTCAAGGCACAGAGTTGACTCCTTATTAGCACAAATCCTTACACAGTCTGTTGTGCGGAGAAACTTACAATCTCTTGCAGAAATCCTACTATTCATGCACTAAGCTGATCAATAACTAGTCCTCTTTTACATCCCTTAGCTACTTATTTATACAATTACAACAAAGCCTAATCATGGGTACACCCATGGGCCGACATCCCATACTCATTACATAAACCCTAATAACCCCTTTCTTGGTCCACAAGAATGAAAAAGAAGAGAGATCCTGTGATCTCAACTCAGCCTGGGCGCTCCATCTTCAACCAGCCTATCGAAGTCCCGAAACTCGTCAAACACAACCAATGTTTCCTCAAAACATGGTCAAGGACCAACATGCCCACAACACTCACCTATGACTCATATTGAGTCACTCAGATCTAGGCAGTGCTTCTTTAAAGGCCTCGATGTTATATTGAGATGCCTCGACTTGCTGCTTCGCTAGAGCTTATTTCTCGGCGAACTCCTGAATCACTTTCTCTATAACAGGCCCTTCCAGGTGTTGTTCTACTGTCATGACTATCTGGTCCATCTGCGATCCTTGTCCTTCAATTTCTGCAAAAAGCGTGTAGGCTTCGTCCTGCACTGGATGGAGTCTCTGTGTCACCTCCATGACTTTGCTTTGGATGGAAGTAATCTACTGCTAGACTACGCGTTGTTCCTGTGATCTTTTCACCTTCTTGACTGCAGTAGGCAGCTTCATCTACGCTTACACAATGGATGCCTACTACTTCGCTTCCTGGAGTTGTGCTTTCAATTTCTTCATCTCTGGGTCTTCTGCAAGGCACTCATAGGTCTGCGCACTTCGATCACTCAATTTCTTACACTTTGAGGCTAGTACTCTTATCCTTCCAACTGTGATTTTGGCGATTTATTCCCTCTGATCGTGCACTTCTTGCAGACTTCTCGGCACTGCTTGGATTTCTATCTCCATTACTCTTTCTTGAAACTTCTTAATGGCTTCAACGAGATTCCCCACTTCTATTTCAATTAACTCTTCTTCCTCCTGTGCCAAGCCTGGCACAGAGCGAAGTACTTTAGTCACTGCTTCTTTAACCATAGTCTTCTCTGCTATTAGCTAGTATTTTTCTTTCTACATCCTCGCTTTGTCCTCCCTGAACATCACCCGAATTTCATCTTTCACCTTCTGTGCAGCTTAAAGTTTCTCTAAGACATCCTCCTTTTCTTTCTTCAAGGATTTGGTAGCCTGCTCCTTTTCTTCTTGGACTCGACAAAGTCGAGCCTCTGTTGCATTTTCTAATATTCATAATTGGGCGGGCTCATCCCCCAATTCTGCACTTTTTGATGACGAAGGTGCAGTAGGTATCGTGTGGATCAAATGGATGGCTTGTTGTATCTCCTTCATCTCCTTCTCGATTATGTCATATATCATCTCCTTATTTGCTCCATGTCTCTACAACATATCCTCTGAAGCATATTCCACTGTTGTGATGATCAGATCAACATCATCCACTGTGAGAACATTTTGTGATTGAGGCTTATTGGCTTGGGTTTTATTTCTTGTTGAGGGTTTTTGCGGAGAAACCTTCCTTTTCTTTGATGTCTCGGCCTCTGTAAGGGGATCCTTCGGCAGTGTAACTTCACTTATTTCTTGTTTTTCTCCTTCTTCCCCTCCTTCTTCTTGGTTCACTTCGTCTCCTCCTCCTCCTATGGGTGAATCAGGCTTACTCTCCTCTGATGTGTTGTCTTCCTCATTAGTTTCTGTGTTTTGCGCCTCCTCATTTTTCTTCTTTTTCTTTGCACTAGTTGGTCCATCATGTTCAGTCCTAGTGACTAATGGACTGCCTATGATGTCGGGGTCGAAGGTTCTTGTATCTTCCACCGGAACAAGGAACTATGTTGGCCATTCTTTGGTGATCTCCTCCACGTCTTCATCAGTCAAATTACAGTAGGACTGCAGCTCCTCCTCACTTTCATCCCTGCACGCAGTGATGTACATAAAGTGTCAATCTACGTGCAACTTCGCTAGCGGCCTGTACTGATGCAAAGTGTTGGGTGTTATTCATGGGAATGCTTCAATAGCCTGCTTCAGCTATAGGTAGTAGGCATGGAACACCACGTTTGATTTCCATTTCCTCTCCATATCATTTGTATACCACAAGGTGGAGAAACTTGCGGCCAACGGCTCTGATGGCTCAACTTCTGGGAAGGTTTCTCCTTCCGATGGGCAAGAATGTCTCAATCAATATGAATACATCCATTATGGCGTGCTCTCAACAGTACAATGGCGGTATTTCTGTCAATAACTGTGTTTCTATCCATTCTGGAGCATTATTCTAACGGTCGAGGCACCTCCAATAGTCATATATATTTGTCGTGGAGAAGTACCATTCTACACGGGTATGTTATTCTGGCGAGGTTTAGGTTCTTCAAGCCAACCTCCTCCAAAGTCTTCTCTATAACTTCCTGTAGTTTTTCTAACTTGGCTTTCTTCTTACTAAGCTTTCTTGCCTTCTTTCCTGTGATTTGAGTCTCTGGATTCCTCTTTCCATTTTTATTCTTAAATTCTCCTAGTAAAGTGACTTTGCACTGCTGATATGCTCGGTTAATGTCCCTTATTTTGTTATTTCCAGGGTGGTTACATTTCTTTCTTGCATGGATAGGTTCTTTAATCCTTCATGTGTTTTCTCAACTTCGATATCTAATTCTCTAGCCCTCTGTTGCTTCGACTTATCCTCTTGTTCTTCTATTAGTCATGCTATGTTTATGGCTACTAAGTCCCTTAGTTCTTTCTTTTTCTCTTCTGTAGATTTCTCCTCTGTTTTCCTTCTGATTTGATCCTTTTCAATCCAAGTTGTTCCTAATAAAAGTGGAAAAGGAGCATTATTCTCAACAAACTTAATAACTTCAAAGTCCTCTTCCGATGATGTTTCATGAGCAATCATAGGTATATTAGTAACTCTTCCACATAGGATTATCATTTTTCCTTTAAACAAGCCTATCCTTCCCAATGAAGGTATCATAGCAGGCTTTCCCAAAATTTCCCAAGTGCTTTATGGCATAATGTCACATGTATTTCTTCATCCAATACACATTCTATGTCGAAGTCTTCTATTCTTGTAACTATGCATCATTTTTCTTTCAATATTTATGACAAACTAACATCCTTGTGGTCATCCATTGCTTCTTTTAACTGAACTAACATAGTCTAAGATTTCTCTGATTCTTTCTCTTTCTGGTTCTCTAACAAATCCTTAGTTTCTTTACCTTCTTCATAGTTTTCTTGTCTCATGTTAATCTTTTAAACTTTAGAAATCATTCTTGGACAATCTTCAACCTCATGACCAATAGCTTTACAAAAAAGACAAATAGTACCTATAGCAGGGCATTCCTTAGCAAGATGTCACGGTCTTCTGCAATTATAACAATGTGTCAATCCTCTCTTTCTTGTAAACGATCCCCAACCTTTCCTTTACTACGCATTGGGATCATAGTGATGGACTTGCATTCTGTAAAAATTATTTCTAAGTTCCTGCATCCACCTATTAGTCCAAAAATTCTTTCTATTCATTGGAATAACATATCTTTCTCTATTTCTATCAAATTTATTCAGATCAACTCTTTCTTCTAGTTATTCCTTATTTTTCAGACTAGGAAAATATCTATCAAACATACCTAGATTCATACTTTCAAAGAAAACATTTCCACTTATCTTATCTTTACCAGAGCACAAAGATTTAAGATCATACCTCTTTTCTCCAGATCATGTTTCTTTCTTAGCACAGAGCTTCACAAGTTAAGTAGACTACTGCGCACTACAACAACAGATATACGCATAGAGATTTATTTTCTCTTCAGTTCCCAGCAATCACAGTTTCAGGTCCAATGGCAACGAAACCATTTGTTGGCATAGGGGCAGACCCAGGGTTCAACGCTTCAACAATGCACCAAAAAAACCTTAACTACCGGCCCATTCAGCAACACCTGTGAAGCAGATGAAGTCTCACCCGACGTAGAGGCAGGGGGGGCTGCAGGACTCAAGTGTCTACAACCAAGATGGGACACAGATCTGTGATTACAACACTTAACAGAGCACTTAGCCAACAATATGCATTAGATTATGATTCTCATTCACATCGCAGATCAAACCCTAAGTACATAACATCGCAGTAATAATCGGATCAAACACTTCCAATCGTTTAGCACATAGAATTAACTTAGATCTAGAATTTATTTACACCATTAAGCACTAAGATACAACATCAGATGCATTCATTATACATAACAAAAACAACACTAAGAAATTAACCACATAAACAACATCGCACAAAGCACATCAAGACACAGGATATACGTGGTTCACCCCAGTGTGGAGCTAAGTCCACCAACTTCTTCTTCTTCTTCTTTATTAGTCTTCTTCAATATTTTACAACCATTTACTCCTGTGTACAAAGCCACAGAGCCCAACTCCGCAGAGGATAGGAGATCTGGGTGCAGCCCGCCAAATCCTCCTTCCCAAGATTAGGTCAAGGCACAAAGCCAACTCCTTATTAGCACAAAGCCTTACAAAGTTTGTTGCGCATAGCAACTTACAATCTCTTGCACAAAGCCTACTCGTCATGCACTAAGCTGATCAATAACTAGTCACTCTTTTACATCCCTTAGCTACTTATTTATACAATTACAACAAGGCCTAATCATGGGTAAACCTATGGGTCGACATCTCATACCCATTACATAAACTCTAATAACCCTTTTCTAGGTCCACAAGCCCACAAAACAAGCGAGCTCTTGTGATCTTAGTTGTGCTTGGGAGCTCCATTTTCGACCAGCCTGTCAAAGACCCAAAAGTGGTCAAACACGACCAATGTTTTCTCAAAACTTGGTCAAGCGTCAACATGTGCATGACTCCTATCCTGGCAGTTCCAAAATTCACCAAGACTTTTGTCCTAGAATGTGATGCTTCAGGAAAAAGAATTGGGGTAGTCCTCATGCAAGATGGAATGCATTTGGTATTCACTAGCAAACAAATTTTGAAGACACATCTTAGCCAATCAATATATGAAAAGGAGATATTGTATATTATGCATGAATTGGATTTATGGAATCCTTGTCTATTCGGGAATTGATTCCATATTAAAATTGATCACCTGAGGCTCGAGTATTTTCTAGAATGTCGAATTTCATCTCTGAAGCAATAAAAATGGGTGACCAAGCTATTTTTATATGATTATGAGATCATTTACAAGAAGGACAAATAAAATTTGGTTGCTAACGCTCTTTATAGGAAGTATGAAGAAGAAGGTTCCCTCTTTTCCTTATCCTTCATTGTACCATATTAGCTCCAAGTTGTTTTCTAGGAATGGCTGGAAGACCCCGAAATTTCTCACTTGATCCAACAATTTCAATGTCACTCTCTAGCCTCTCTAGGGTACTCTTGGCGCGATGATGAGATTTTCTACAAAGGCCATATGTATTTAAGAAAATAGTCGCAACTAAAATCCATGCTACTTTCTGAGCTTCGTGCTTCACCCATAAATGGGCATTCATGGTTCACCAACATGTATGAAAGTGTCAAACATTTTGTTTTTGGGAGGGTATGAAATAGGACATCCACACCTTTGTGTCTGAATGTGATGTATATCAATTAAACAAGGGAGAAATATTCAAAGCACCAAACACACTCCAACTGCTTCCATTTCCCCCTGCTATTTGGAGGGATATTTCTATGGATCTCATCATTGGATTACCTAAATCTAGCAATAAGTCATTCATCATGGTGGTAATTGATCATATTTCCAAATATGCTCATTTATGTGCTCTTCAACACCAATTGACCACATCCAGAGTGGCTCAATATTTCATGGATAATATCTTCAAACTTCATGGCATGCCTCATTATATTGTCTTTGACATATATCCCACTTTCACTAGAAATTTTTGGCAAGAATTGCTCAAGCTCCATGGCACCCAATTGCATCTCATCATTTCCAACAAGTGTTTGGAAACATATTTTTTGTGATTTTCATCTGACAAAAAAAATAAGTGGCCTCACTGGTTACCCCTAGTTGAATTGTGGTACAACACATCTTACCATACAACTATTTGCATGAATCCTTTTGAAGCAGTCTGTGGACAAAAAGCATCATTTGTTCTCTCACAAATACCCGGTGTCTCGAAGTTTTAGGAGGTTGAAAAAATATTATAGTCTGAGAGTGTAACGATCCTCCTCGTTACGACAACCATTCTAGTAATAGGTGCAATTTTTTTTTTTGTGTGTGTAAGGTGTGTGCGCGCGTGTATAAGTAACAACACACTTGACTCTACGTCGCCACTCGTCAACCAACAAGACACAACCACGATGTTCAGCACAAGAAGACGAAAGGCACAAAATGAGTAACTGTAACAACATATGACCATAGGCATAAGGCGACAACACAATCATTAAGACATACTGGGGGTGCACAGTAAGAACACGGAGGGAAGAATCCATGGTGCTAGGGTTACTATTTCTGCACAGGAAAGTAGGGCATTTAGTCTTATGTCTTCTCAAAATAAGATTAGACAGGCTCCTGGTCAACTACTCAGGCAGAAACTAGTAACCCGACCTAGAACAAGACGCAAGCAAGACGACCAAGCACTGCAAAAATCGAGGACAACCACGACTTCTACGGGAGATGCAAGTCAGAAGGATTTCGACATCGACCAACCACTATTGAGACTCAAGACTTTAATCATAGACCAATTATACAATTTGAACTCCATTAGTAGACGAGATACCCGGCCAACCGTAACAGAAAGTAAATTTAAGTAAGTGCAGGTTCCCCAATTATAATCTTAGTAGTTCAAGGTGCTTGGTTCAAGGACCTTATATCTAAACTCATTAATAACCAAAGATTTAATCGTATTAAGATAAGTCCATAATGCCATTATTTTTC
>SNQJ01S0101824.1:0-30638 GCA_010110895.2 Picea sitchensis
GATGAGGGCCTAAAGATCTATGTAGTGAGTAGATGGACTTTTTCATGAGAGTAATGGGTTTGGCTAAGTGATATTAGAGCCCCGTAGGAGCTTTTGTCGTCCCGATGGTATCATGATCTAGCTTAAGGGTGGAATCCATAGTTGATTCTATGGCTAAGTGGAAAATTACTCCTCAACAACCAGTTTGGTGGACATGACTTTAATTACAGATAAATAATTAGATTTGGAAGAAGTCTAAATGTTATATGATTTGGACTTTTTCTGGCAATCATCATCAGAATCCAGCTATATAATTGTTGGTGAATATGTAATTTTGGTTGTTGAAATTGCATTTTTGAATGCATAAATGGATTCAACGTCCTCAAAAATCCCTATTGCACTCGAATTATGCAATCTCAATAACTGAAATCTACATTCCAACAATTCCTCTGAAAATTTGGCTAGATTTTGGGTAAAACGATCGGAAAAATGTGATCGGAAAAGGTTCAAATCGTAGCATGTTTAGACTGCACTATTAGATTTGTCTCTTTGTTTATTGAATGGGTAATACATGAATTTGGAATATACAACATTATTTATGTTGTTATTTTATATTTTCATACAAAATATGTAATACATTATTGTTATGGTGTAGTCTAAACATTCTATGTTTTTTATTTTATTTTATGACTATTACTGAAATATGGCAATGCGATTGTTGTCCAAATCTCAATTTCGTTCTCAAATCGTTTTTGTGAATGCAAAAATCATTTTAGCACCCTCGAAAACCCTTGGGGTACCCATTATATGCAATCTCAACCATTGAAATCTACAATTCCAACTATTTTTTCTAAATTTCTAGCCAGATTTTAGATGAAACCCGTCGAAAAAATTCCTCGGAAAATGGTAAAAATGTGGAACGTTTAAACTATGTCTTATTGTTATAGGTCGAATTTAACCTCATGTATGGTGAATGAAGAAAAATAAATCTTGTTGGTATTGTTGAATGGCTAAAAAAACATCTAAAACACGATTATCTTTAAAATATTATTTTATTATTTACATAAAATTTGTACATTTTTGAAATATCATCAAATTCAAACACATAATTCATCAAAAATTGGGATACACATAATTCATCAAAATCATCTCAATACCACAATAATGTTGAATACTCTCTTTTAAATGACTTAACATTTCACCAACAATTTACAAACTTAAACTTAGTTCATGTTTCATTTGAAGTACACATATTTAATCATTTACATTAGACTTAATTCATGTTTCATTTGAAGTACACATATTTTACCATTTACATTAGACTTAGTTCATGTTTCATTTGAAATATACATATTTTACCATTTACATTAATACTTCAACCTATGGTATGCATGCCCATTTATATTAATGTGATATAATAGAGTTTTTTCAATTAACTTTATCTTTTATGCATGCCCATTTATATTAATGTGATATAACGGAGTTTTTTCAATTAACTTTATCTTTTATCTTTATGGCTTAAATTTTGTTTTTAATTTTTTTTTTTGTTTTTAAACAAAAATAATAATATATTTGAATATCCATTAGGGAGATAGGCTCATAGTTAAATGTGAGATGATCACAAAAGTTTTTTTGGAATTTTTTATTTTTAAAAAGATTTTTCAATTTTTTTTATTTTTAAAAAAGTGATTTAAATAATAAGATAATTATATTTTTGAAGGTTCATTGTGGAGATTGGTTTATGTTTGAATTTTCCTTATTTCGAGACCATAAAATTTTGGGTCTATTTTTAATAAGATAAATTATACTTTTGATGAAGTATATAACATATTAAATTTCAAACTATTTTATAGAATTCTATTTTTTAGGCACTAAAATTGTTTGAACACATACTATTTTTAAAGGTTTATGCTTATTTGGATTGTGGACTATGTTTTGTTCGTTTTTTAAACCAAATATGGGGTGCATGAGTTAAGAAGCTTTCTCATGACTTATGATGGATTGTGCACTACTATTTTTATTTAAGGAAAATAATGCCCACCTTCTAGATTGAGTTTGGTGACTTTTCGAAGATGAATTATATTTATAGCAAATGAGTGGAGTGCATGAGTTAAGAAGGTCACTTGCTTGAGTTTGGTGACTTTTCAAAGATGAATTATTATATTTATAGCAAATGAGTGAAGTGCATGACTTAAAAAGGTGACTTAGTGGAGTTTTAATGTTCAAAACGTGTAATTTATCCTCAAGGTGACTTAGTGGAGTTTTAATGTTCAAAACGTGTAATTTATCCTCAAGGTAAAGCGCATGAGTTGGATAAGGATTTTTATAGACTTTCTATGATATTTTTGACTTAAAACTAAAGTGCATGAGTTGGAGAAGATTCATTTTGTGGAATTACCTATTTTTACAAATGATATTATTTTCCTAGGAATAGAGTGGTTTATCTTAGGCTAGAGGTGGTTTATTATAGTATATTCCACCCTCATGAGTTCATGCATCCTATTAGAGTGGTCTTGTCTTTTACATGTGATATCTTTAGTTTTTTTTCGTGGTAATGTTGATATTTGTGTACATCACTAAGCTTATTTTATAGTAATGTTGATATTTGTGTACATTACTAAGCTTATTTTATAAAGGAGGAGTGGCTTTTGATTATTAAAAGTTGATTTTTTTAATTTCTCTTGTTTTCACATTTATTTTTTGGTTTGGGTGAGTGTGAGAGATCATAGTTTTTAATGAGAGGTAGAGGTTGTTCTCATTTTGTTGATGTGAATTCATCCCTAAACACTAATGAGAAAAGGTGCTTTAGAAGTGATTTGACATCCCTTGGAGTGTTTTATAGTTGAAGCTAATATCCCCAAAACTTTGTACTAATAACTTTAGATTAAAAGTAACATTTATTTGGTGGTTATATCCCACTTATTTGTACTAATAATTTTAGAATAAAGGTAACATATATTTGGTGGTTATATCTCATTAATTTGAGTATACAGGTTTTCACAATTCATCATAATCTTTTACAAATTATGGATTTTATTTGTGTTAGAGTTTTGAAATATTTTCAATATTTTGAGTGAATATTCTACCCATTATTGAAAGCTCAAATTGTGGCTTTTGAATGATAAAAATAGTGAATCCAAAAATCAAATTGTGTCTTTTGAATGATAAAAATAGTGAATCCAAAAATCAAATTGTGTCTTTTGAATGATAAAGAAGAGTGAGTCAATTAGGAGACTAAATAAATTATGAGGAATTATAATTAGTTATTATAAATGTAATAAAAAAATTATATTTTTTTTGAGATAACTTTAGTGGGAAATCACATTTTTAGGTTAAATTGAAATAGTGAAAAGCACAAGACTATTCAACAAACAAGGACATTAAGCCATTACAATATAAATCCACTCACTAAAAATAACATATCACAAAGATAAGATTTAAACACTCACTTGATAATAATAAAATTATATTATCATAAAATAGATTAAAATAAAAACTTTTATTATTTAAAATCAAAATAATTAAAAAGAAAGTCGAACTCAAATTAAACAAAATTAATATTTTAAAATACATTTAAAAATAAAATAATGAATTAATAATAATAATTAAGTTGAGAATAGTATAACTCAAAGTTAATATAGTTTCAATTAAAAATGTAAAATAGGTTCAACAAAAAGAATGTTCGATGGGAGATCAGAGAACTAATGAATGTTAGAAAATTAAGAGATAGTATATGTTACAACTAAAACTAAAAGAATGGCTAAATAAATATGAAAAGACAATTAAAGAGTAAGAGAGATAATGAAAAATTATGTTAGAATAATAACAAAAATATTATCCTCTGTCAAGGGACACCGGTTAAATGAATTAAATGAAGAAAAACTAATAATAAAATTAGTAGAAAGAAGGGTTATCAAAATGAAGAATTAATTAATGAGTTAACTAACATACTTCTTAAACGGGCGAATGAGAATAATTTGTGGCACTTCTTAGTTCCTTTATAAAAATCTAATGTGATTTTAAATTTTTATCAAAATGGTAAAAAAAACTCCAATAAGAGGTCATGAATTCACACCAAATGTTTATTTGATATATTGGGAAGTGGCTAGCTCGGTTTACCAAATGTTTATTTGATATGGTGTGAATTGACTAATGTTGTCTTGAATCTAAATCTATGAGTGATGCCCCTCACACTCAAAGACAAATATTACAATCTCTATTGTACACTTGTCAATTATGCTTAGCATTCTACATGGCATTTTAGGATTATCTTTGAGTTTGTATGAGCATTTTAGGATTATCCTTTTTTTTTTGTAAGTAAGAAGTTTAATATATTAAGGTCCTGCCAGAGGCAAAAGAGGGTTCCAAAATACAGTGATAGATCTGCTGAAATTACTGGGCTGCCCCAACAGAGGGGAAACCAACCCAGTCAGCAACTTAGTCAGCCTAAGCATAGTAATAAACCATAAAGGGTAATGTCTAAGACAAAGTGGACATCCATAAAAAACAACAACTAGCTGACACGACTTCTAAACAACCAGAGCCTAGACACCTGACATGTAACCTGGCTAGGTGGCGTTGAGATCTCCTGTCCATGGTTCCTCTTCGACAACTGTCGTCCCGTCCCCCCACTGCACCTCGACCTACTCCTTGGTCTCAGTTTCAAGGTCGTGCCTCGCGGTTTCCTTCTCAGCCATGGTTCCGCTCCCAACCCGTTTCAAATCCGGCTCTGCTGCACACTGCATTACCACATCTTCAGTCGTGGTAGCTGCCCCGGGTCCCTGCTTCGAAGTCGCGCTCGCCTTGACCTCTCCTTCGGCGGTGTCTGCTTCGGGTTCCTGCCTGGAGGTCGCTCCTTCCGGGGTCGAGAGGAAGGTCTCATGCATCGAGGAGAGGAGTTGAAGGAAGAGCGCCACCTTGTCATTTGTGAGATGCAACCGGAATTGCAGGTCCTCAACCCCCTGGCGAAGTTCGAATACGAGGCTGTAGAGGATGGCCAAATTGTCTTTTACCTGCTCGCCAGTGGTGGCGTCAAAGGAGGGGAACCCAGAACTCCCAGGCTTTCGCGTTGAGGATGGTGGCTCTTCTCTTAAGACTCATGGGAAAGCCGAGCGATGAGGATGGGGCGGTTCATTCACAGGTGGAGCAAGCAGGAGACACAAGGATGAGCATGGCGGCCGAGGAATAACTTCCAGGCAATTGATGCTTGTTGTCGGCGGAACGGGAGGGGTATTGATGGGCTGCGCATCCTGGAGGTGAAGGGATGGACCAGAGGGAGGCATAGCAGGCGAGAAAAATGAGGGTCGCCGAGGTCTCCAGGGAGAACCCCGCCGTGGTTTCCCTCTCAAACGTCGCTTGTGCTTAGGCATCGAATGCACACAGCAAAGGTCGCAGGGTTGGGTGTAGTAAGGAGCCACCGGGGACCAGTGGGCACATTCATACACTGGCCATGGCAGCGAGGGGGAAAGCCCATCAAACCACCAACAAAGACAATGAACAGAGACTAACATAAGTGCCATAACAAAATGCGGAGGCCAAGTGCAATAACAACCTTTCCCATCGTCATAAGAGTGCATTAATACCGCAGGAGGGTGGCGGACGAGGGCACGAGCCCGTCACATGGCTCTGTGCCCCATTGGCAAACGTCGTTCTCCTGCATGCGCCAGGTGGCACCCACTATCACCCCATCCGGGGCATTTTAGGATTATCTTTGAGTTTGTAGGAATCGTTGCATTATTTTAAGGTTCTTTATAACTTGAATTCAAGTTTAGAGATCCGTTCATGTTAATTTCGAGTAACAAACTAAGTCTTATCCTGCAAAATATGTAGTTTATAGAGTTTTATTTTAATTTTTTTTTAACTTATCAGTATTATGATTATTTTAATGTTGGAATAAACTTATTTACTAAAAATCCTTTTACTTTCATATTAAAACAAGAATTTGTTTTAATATTTATGAAATAGAAAATTATCATTTGTTTAAATATATATGTGATAAGAAAATTATCGTGTATATAAACATTTACATAAAGTGAATTTATTTTAATATTTATGAAATAAAAAATTATCATTTGTTTAAATATATAAATATATATGTGATAAGAAAAATATCATGTATATAAACATTTAAATAAAGTGTGTATACATGTTTAATTTTTCATATGTGCAAACTACTTTGTAATTTTGTTATAAATGTGTAAAAATATTTAAAAATAACAATTAAACTATTTTATTATATATATATATAATTAAAAATATTTATTTATAATTATTTGAAATAAATTAATTTTTATTTTAATAATATTAATTTATTTGTAATAAATTTATATTATTTATTTATAAAATCAATTTTTTTCATTAATCTATAAATTTTATGTAAAATAAATATAATATAAAATTAATTTAATATATATAAATATACTAAAAATATTTCAACCCCACCATTCTCCGGCTATGCTTAATTATTTGTTTGTTTATGAAAAATAGCGATATTGATTTACATATTTAAAAATTTGAGTTTCTCTAAATTGAATTTTATTAATTTTATGGCTAAACCATTTCTCAAAAATAGTTGATATTAATTTACATATTTATTAATTTTTTATTAATTTTATGGCTAAACCACAATTAGCAGGTTTTTGTATTTGGTTTCATTTATGGGATTTAAATTGAATTTTATTAATTTCATTGTAAACTACAACTATCATGTTTTTGTATTTGATTTCATTGAATTATACTAAGATGTTATTTGATATTACATAATTCACAAATATCCAATATTAGTTATCTTGCAAATACACAGAAAGAATGAAACTATTGATTTTGGATTAAAATATTAAATTGTTTTTTATTAATTTATATTTTATTAAAAAAAAATACTTTTTATAAAAGTGGAAATTTGTTTTTTACTGACTAAATTAATATAGATAATCAAAATTTTATAAAAGTGGAAGTTTGTTTTTTACCGACTAAATTAATATAGATAATCAAATTTTATTTATAGAAATATTAAAAAGTTGTTAAAATGGATTGGATTCAATGGTGAAAAGCTAAGAGTATTTCACCATCGAATAAGATTAACAAAATTCAATTTTAATAAAGGTTATTTAAACTGGAGCCATAAAAACACCTCAAGATAATGATGGTTTTGCAAAACTCAACGTGTTGACAGGTTTTCTACAAAACCTAACACTAAAGAATGCCTTCGACATAACTAGCACAACCGCTAACTTGCGGCTGGTGAACGCCGAAAGAGTTACGACCGATAAAAAAATTCTCATTTTAAAATAAAACCCAGCCAGATAATGAAATTCTAACTGAGCCGGATAGTTAAACTCTGAAGAATTCCAAAAGTTAATCATTTAAACGTGGCAATCATACGATGTTACAGTAATTTCTTAATATGATTAGGTAAATGTTAAAAAGTAAACAGGGTAACAGATGCATTTATAAATGCAAAGAAGTTATCAACAATAAATCTGATCCATTGATTTTGGAGGACGACTAAAAATATACCAGCATCTTCAATGCATAACCATCAGATTATAATTTAAAATTAAAAGATCATTAATTGTGCCCATCTCCAATAGGTATATACCTTTCGACGTAATTATTAAAATAGAATATTATATTATTTAAGAAATGAATTAAATGAAGAAAAAATTAATAATAAAATCAGTAGAAAGAAGGGTCAACAAAAGGAAGAATATTATAATTTATATTATTTAAGAAGAGATTAAAATAAATAAATTAAATAATTGTTGAAGTTTAAAAAAAAACAAAAAAAACTAATAGTTAAGAATGAGTTGGAAGATAAAATAATAATAATAATAAATAGGAATAACTATAAGTTCAAATATTTCTATTGAAAGAATGTTAAACACCTTCAATACAAAAAAATGTTAGATGGGAGAGGAGTGTTATCCTCCTTGTAATATACCAGATATAAAAAGTATGCAGAACATAAATGAAATGCTAGAAATGGCAGAATACAACAATATAACTAGAACAATCACCACAATAACACTGAAATGATATAAGAATAACAACAGAAATAACACTTTGATTCTGAGAGCAATGTTCACGGGCCTCTTCGAGGGGGCAACCTCCAGTCGAGCATAGCTCTATTACAATAATCTCCAAGCTAGGGTTCTCATGCCCTCGACTCCTATTTATACTAAATATGTCTATCAAAAGAAGTATCTAGAGCCCCAGATGGGGTGCCACGTCAAGCAGGCAAGACAAGTGGATACACGCCGGGAAACACCATAAATAATCGCCACCGGCTCCCATATCCTCACCATTAAAGATGGGAGGGAGCCCGTGCAGCCATAACCAGTGGATGAGGCCTCTCAAGCGAGTGAGGAGGACGACACACCAACACACTAGTAACTCAGCCTTAATGGCCAGAACTGTCACAATCACCCTCACCCTTATCAGTTGCCTGGATGGTTATGCGATGCATTTGCAAATTGAATGGCCAGAAGCCGAACCTCCAGAGTGTTGGAGCAGGGATAACCTTCCAGTTGGTATTTCGGCCATCACTCGGCTCATCCACATGCCAAGAGCACGAGGACGGCCTCGCAGAGGCGCGACGTGGTATGCTTACGACTCCCGCAGGAAATGATAGAAAAAATTCGAAAAAGCGTTGGCTCTTGCGTCCACTCAGAGAACCAGGAAGCATGGAAGAGTTGGAACGCCTCCCATGGCATACGTGGAGGAGACTGTTCTGGATGAACCCATCCAGGATTATCTAGAACATCTCCTTTTCACTGTCCCAGAAATTGGAATCCTCCCACTAATTTTGGGAGCGAGGCTAAGTTTCCAGCTCCAGGAATCTCACACAGTCGCAGGGAGGATTATCCGGCAGAGGATTTCACAATTTGCTATGTTAAGGAAGAGTTTCCGGACAATGCAGACAAGAAGGCTAACCCAACAAGCGAAGCACCTCTATAGGAAGTGACACAGTAGGACAGGCAACCAACAAGCCAAGTTAGCCGAGCAAATGAAGGCATGGAGGAGACTCATGCACAAAGGCCACCTCTCCTCTCTTATGTTCATAAGGAATGGAAGGACCAACCTCCACTCATCAACTTGGGCTACCTAGAACTACTCTTCGAAACACGAAGTATGGTGGATGACCAAATGTTCAGGGCCATTCAAATCAACCATCGCCTTGACATGATGTGCACAACTCACTCCAGAACATCCCCACGTCGACAGTGCCCTATGTGCGTGCAAGACTACGCGATTCTAGCCGGATGGTGCAAGAAGGGTGAAGCTGAGGAGACTACTAGTTAAAAGGTTCTGTGAATGTTCATAGTTAGCAATTTTCTTTTGTTTCCAACCAGAACTTTAGTTCACTTAGATTATAGCAATGCTATCTGTAGGAAGTTAAAGAATGGACTGGAACTAATATGGCCATGCGTCCTGGTTTCCTCCGGGCAGGACGACAACTTGGTAATCATTTGTTTGTTTGAAGACAAGTGCCATCGTAAGGCCAACTGTTTTGGTTTCCTTTTTGTAGGTGGGACAACTCGCACTTCAACAAAACTCTGTAAACATGCAACTCTAATATAACAGGATCCTCCCCTTTTTTACTTTAAAAAAAAAAAAAAAAACATCTAGAGGAAGATCCTTCTAGAAGCAGAAGCTTCTATTAGGTCTTCTTACATTCGACTTATTCTATTTTATTGCAAGGCCTTATTAATATTGACCTTTATTATATCCGAATATATTGTTCTACCTATGTGTGAGTTATGACCCTAACATGTCCTCCCCCTTAAAAAAAGCCTTGTCCTCAAGGCCTGAGATGTGGAAATTGTTGTAGAATGGTAGCTGGTTCCCAAGTGGCATCTGCTGGAGTTGTATCTTTCCACTGGACTAACACTTCCTTGATAGTTCTCTGATGTAGGCGACGCTCACGCTGGTCCAAAACTTCTTGTGGTTGCAGCCAAATGGATCCTTCTTCGGCTAACTCAGGAAGGTTGGTTTGAATTTGGCACTTAGTTCCAATCACCTTCTTTAAGCATGAAACATGAAAAACATGATGTAGCTTCGAATGACTGGGAAAAGATAACTGATAGGCTACCTGTCCCACATGTTTGAGAATGGTATAAGGACCATAAAATTTGGGCGCTAGCTTCTAACAATGCTCGGCCTTGAGGGAATTTTTCTTGTAAGGTTGTAGTCGAAGAAACACATGATCCCCTTCTGCAAATTGACGTTCAGAGCTACCTTGATCTGCTTGTTGCTTCATGTGATTTTGTGCCATGACCAAATTCTCTTTGAGGGTATGGAGAATAGCCTCTCGAATTGTTAGTGTTGGGTCAACTGCCTGGACCTTCGAGACACCAGGTAAGTATGAGAGAACCGAAGGTGGATTTTGTCCATATACCGCTTCAAAAGGAGTCATGCGTGTAGCTGTATGGTATGAAGTGTTGTACCACCATTCAACTAGGGGTAACCATTGAGCCCACTGATTTTGATTTTCTGAGGCAAAACACCTCAAATATGTTTCCAAACACTTGTTGACAACTTTCGTTTGACCATCAATCTGAGGATGATAAGTTGTGCTGAGATGCAATTGGGTGCCTTGTATCTTGAACAGTTCTTGCCAAAAATTTCTTGTGAAAGTTGGGTCGTGATCAGAAACAATAGAGTGTGACATGCCATGAAGCTGGAAGACCTGATCCATGAAAATTTGAGTCATTGAGGATGTTGTAAATGGGTGTTGAAGAACGCAGAAATGAGCATACTTGGAAAGGCGATCAACAACCACCATGATGACTGATTTATTTCCCGATTTGGGTAAGCCTATGATAAAATCCATAGAGATATCCCTCCAAATAACAGGTGGAATCGGAAGCGGTTGTAGTGTGTTCGGAGATTTGACTATTTCTCCCTTGTTGCGTTGACACACATCACATTCAGTGACAAAATGACGAATGTCCTGTTTCATACCATCCCAGAAAAAAGAACGTTTGACCCTGTCATAGGTTTTGGTGAACCTGGAGTGCCCCGTTGTGGGTGTAGCATGAAGCTCAGAAAGTACCATGGATTTAAGCTTTGATTGTTTACTTAAATACAAACGACCTTTGTATCAAAGCTCGTCATGGAGCCAAGAGTACCTTGGGGAAGCTGGAGCATTGGACTACAATTGTTGGATCAGATGAGAACTTTTCGGATCTTGTAGCCATTCCTGGCGAACGAATTGGAGCTAATCTGGTACAATGAAGGAAAGAGAAAAAAGGGATCATTCGTCTTCATATTTTTGGGAAAGTGCGTCCGCAACCACATTGTCTTTGTCGTTCTTGTAAATTATCTCATAATCATATCCAAAGAGATTAGTCACCCATTTTTGTTTCTCCAGGGAGGAAATGTGTTGTTCTAGAAAATACTTGAGGCTTTGATGGTCTGTCTTAATTTGGAAGCGTTGCCCCAATAGATAAGGGTGCCACAGATCAACGACATGCAGAATAGCCAACATTTCCTTTTCACGGACTGATTTGCCCAGATTTCTTTCAGATAGTTGCTTGTTGGTAAAGGCCAAAGGCCGACCCTCTTGCATAAGGACAACACCAATCCCTTTCCCTGAAGCATCACATTCCAAGACAAAGGTCTTTATGAAATCGGGAAGGACCAGGATTGGAGTGGTGCACATTGCCATCTTCAAGGTTTGAAAAGCTTGAGCAACGACTGGAGTCCAAGTGAAAGAGTTCTTTTTTAGGAGAGCAGTGAGACGTGCTACAATCTTTCCATAATTTTTAACAAACTTGCGATAATAACCTATTAATCCCAGAAATCCACGCAAGCTTTTGAGAGTATTTGGGTGAGGCCAGTCTTGCATAGCTTCAATCTTTTTAGGATCCACCTTGACGTCGTCCTTGCCAACCAGATGAACCAAGTACTCTACTTCTGAGGCGCCAAAAGCACATTTAGACTGTTTCAGGAAAAGTTGGTGCTGAGAGAGTAGACGGAGAACTCTATCCACATGAGCAAGATGGTCTATCCAGGTTTTTCTATAGATGAGGATATCATCAAATAAAACTAAGAAAAAATGACATAGAAAAGGATGGAAGACATGATTCATGAGGCTTTGGAAGGTGGAGGGGGCATTACACAAGCCAAAGGGCATGACCAAAAACTCATAGTGGCCCTCATGAGTTCTAAAGGCAGTCTTGGGAATCTCTGCCTCTTTCATACATATCTGGTGGTAGCTCGAACGAAGATCAAGTTTAGTAAAGAATTGGGCACCACTCAATTCATCCAGGAGGTCATCAATGACAGAAATGGGAAATTTGTCTTTAATGGTAAGTTTTTCAAGGGCATGGAAGTCGGGACACATTCACCAAGAACCCCTTTTCTTCAGGACCATGACCACAGGAGAATAGTAGGGGCTCATACTAGGGCGGATAACGCCTGCATTAAGGAGTTCCTAGACCATTTTCTCAATTTCATTTTTTTGGGAAAAGGGGTGACGATACAAACAGATATTGGGAGGAAGGATTTCAGGTACAAGGGGAATGGAATGATCATGAACACCACTGGAAGAACGGAGTCCTTGGGGAGTGGAAAAGACCACTTGATGTTTAGAAAGGATGGCTTGGAGGTCTTGCGGCACCGAGGGTGTCTCTGTGGGTTGTATGTCATGGAGTTGGGCAATAACACCAGAATGACCTTTTTTGAGCATCTTTTCCATGCGATGGGAACTAATGATCTCATGTGAACTGGTGGTGATGCCTTGGAACTTATATTGGTATCCCTCCTGGTCAAATTGCATGGTTAATTCCTTAAAATCCATGAGAATGGGACCCAAAGTCCTTAGCCAGTCTGCACCCAACACAATGTCACAACCACCCATGTCGATAGAAAACATATGATATTTCAGGTGGTAGTCACCAATTTGGAGACGCACATTTTCACAACGCCCTCCACATTTCATGGAGCCACCATTGGCAATCATGATTTGGAAATGATTGACAGCATGGGTGTAGCAATGAGTTTCTTGGGCAATGCGGCTATGAATAAAATTATGGGTGCTTCCACTATCAACCAGAATGATGACATTCCGATGCTTGATGTAACCGATTAGCTTGAGGGTTTGGGGAGCGGAGAAGCCAGTGAGAGCATTGAGGGGAATGACTGGTTCTACTTCGGGAGGGTCCGAGGGAGGGGTTATGTCAGTGATTTCAGGCGACTCAGACACAAGGGGAGTTTCAACATCCTCTTCCCAAATATCCTCGGAGATGGCCATAAAAATATTTTGTTCCTTACACTTGTGGCCCCAGAAATATTTGTCATCACAATTATAACAAAGTCCTTTTAGTTGGTGTTCATCTATTTCAACCTTGGTCAATTTTTGGATCTTTAGTGGAGTGGAGGGAGTAGTGGGATTTACTGGTTTAGGGCAAGGGATAAAGGAGGGTTTCCATTTTTGAGATGATACAACCTATTGTGCTTCTTTATCTCTTTTAGTAGCCTCCACCCAAATATGAGGACGCGCCATGATGGCATGGACTCGAATCTCATCCTTGAGGCCATTGATAAAACACTCTTGGAAAAAGGCATCAAACATGCCCTCTGTTTGAAAATCCAGGCGCTCAAAGATAGCTATAAAGTATTCCACTATTCCTGATTGTTTCAACTTTGCCAAATGGCACAAATGGTTGGTGTCAGTGTCAAAGCGTTCATAAAGCTCTGCCACAAAGTGTGTCCAAACAATATACCATTGATGGGAAGGTTTTGTCCATTGCCACCATTGCCAACGTTCTTGATCTAGATGGAGAATACCATACCGTAGTTTGGCTGAGTCATCTGTAATGCCGTATAAAGAGAAATAATGTTCCATTTGGGTTACCCAACCAACGGGGTCTGAGCCATCAAACTTGGTCACATCCACCCATGGAAGGCGTAGGTCATGTAGAAAGTGATGGTGCTAAAAGTTATGGGAATGAGAGGAATGTTCACCTTTAGTATGTGGAGGTGAGTCAAAGGAAGGGTTATCTGTAGGGATATGCAACTTGGTGCAGAGCGTCGAAAAGACAGATTCAAGCTGGGTGGTCAGGTCTTATTTGATTTCCTCCATTGAGGACTGCATGGTTGTATTGATGGTGGCAACATTGGCACTGAGTTGTTTCACTTCTTGTTGGGTCTCAGTGAGACTAGATTGCAAGGTATTGAAGCGAGCTTCCAAGTCTTGGCTACAGGTATGGCCCATGAGGATGAGGGAACCGAAAAGGGGTGAGTGGGGTCAAATTTGTTTCCGAAAAATGATATGTATGAATGTGAGAAGGGCGAAGAGATGAATCCAATGGAATAGGTCTCAAATAATGGTGAAATTTTTTCCAGACTTTTGTTTTTTTTACACCTGCGGAGTTATACTCTGGTTTGAAGAATACTGCAGTGATGAAATGCCCAAATGCTTAACTAGGAAGAAATGTGTAGTTACTTGGCAACCCTAACACAGTTGCGCGACAATAGATCTTGTCTGTTTTAATTTGTTTATGTTTCTGTCCCCAAGGGTTAGGTATTTAAGGGTTCTACAGACAAGGGTTTGCCCTGTGCTATATCTCTTTGATATACATGCAGGGTCCAACAGTAGTACTCGACCCAATATCTCAGGGCACTAACTAAGGAGGATAGACTGTACCCTTAGCTATACTACCCGACTACCCAGGTACTAGAGAGTATCTTCCCAAGTGCTATTCTCAGTGGTACTATAGCAGTCAGGCGACTGATCGGTTTATCTAAAGAGGGCTTCAGGAAATCTAGGTCGATCCGTACACAGGTGTTTTTTGATGCGCTACCACTCAAAGGGGTACCAACAGGGTTTACAAGGGTGGCCAACAGATGTGCACTTAAGAACCGCTTGTATTTCCTGCATGTATGAATCCCTCAACCGTGGGTTTATGCGTGTAACGATAGATCTCTGTGGCTTAAAGACGTCGTAATACGTCTCAACCCTGAAAATAATTTACCCACAATTTCTGCCAAGGAAAGTTCTCTGATACCACTTGTAATATACCAGATATAAAAAGTATGCAGAACATAAATGAAATGCTAGAAATGGAAGAATACAACAATATAACCAGAACAATCACCATAATAACACTGAAATGATATAAGAATAACAACATAAATAACACTTTGATTCTGAGAGCAACGTTCACGGGCCTCTTCGAGGGGGCAAACTCCAGTCGAGCAGAGCTCTATTACAATAATCTCCAAGCTAGGGTTCTCATACCCTTGACTCCTATTTATACTAAATATGTCTATCAAAAGAAACATCTAGAGGAAGATCCTTCTAGAAGTGGAAGCTTCTATTAGGTCTTCTTACATTCGACTTATTCTATTTTATTGCAAGGCCTTATTAATATTGACCTTTATTACATCCAAATATATTGTTCTACCTATGTGTGGGTTAGGACACTAACACTCCTTATCTAGGTTCATTTCTCATAAGTGACATATTGAGTTTTTAATGGGCATATTGTTAACAAAGCTTCAAGATTTTACATAATCTTGTTTACCCTAGGTATTGTTCTTGAAAGTGGTATTACACGATATTATTTTTTAAAGGTTATTAAAGATTTAATTAAAGGAATGAAGAAATAAGAAATCTTACGGGATGTCAATTGGGTTTAGCTCTAGTGGTTAGGAGGAATAATTGTTATTTTCCCCACCCAAGTAGAAATCCTCTGGGTACCATCCTCAAAATGAGGGGAGAGAAATTTGGTTTACCCATATTCTAGGGTTTACCCTAGGTAAAATGAGGGGAGAGAAATTTGGTTTAAGGTGGATACCATCCTCTAAATGAGGGGAGGGAAATTTAAATAGTAAGAGAGATAATGAGAAGATTAATTACTTTCATTAAATACAAATAAGAGTAAATTGTTTTTAATGATAAGGAAATCCATAATTTCAAATTAAACCCTGAAATTAATTTGTTTTTAAAAATTCTAGGGTTAACCCTTGGTACCATCATCTAAATGGGGGGAGAAAGTTTAAATAATAAGATATATAAAGAGAAGATTAATTAGTTACATTAAACAAACAAACAATAAATTGTTTTTAATTATAAGGGTATCCATAATTTTAAATTAAATTGTTTTTAATGATAAGGGTATCCATAATTTCAAATAATGAGGGGATGGAAGTTTAAATAGTAAGAGAGATAATGAGAAGATTAATTAGTTACATTAAATAAGAATAAGAATAATTTATTTTTAACCATAAGGGTATCCATAATTTCAAATTAAAGCAGTGAAGATTCTAGAGTTTACCTTGGGTACCGTCCTCAAAATGAGGGGAAGTATTAGGAGAAATTTAAATAGTAAGAGAGATAATGAGAAGATTAATTTATGATGCACCTCCCGTGCTAAAACCACTACTTGCAATCTTTTTGCTAAACTGCATTAAAACCCCGAAATAGGGTCGCCAAGGATCTCTGTTGAGCTCTCTTGATTCGATCACTAACAAGATCGAATCCATATGGCCACCATTTCTTCCAAGGGTGTTGGACCTGTTCTCCTCGTATCACCTGTCACAACTCCCTAACTTTAACTGATCTTTGCAATTTAACACAGGTTGTTAACCCCGTGACCACAACTTAACACAGAGTCGCTCTGAAGTTTGTTCGCCTCAACTAGTCGAAGGATTTCTAACTCAAAGCATGTGACCGAGGGCTGTGACCTCGTCACAGTCCTTTCGACGCTAACCTCCTCCTCAACAAGGGTCGATAGTTAGGATTAAATTGCCGAAGAGATCTACGGTTGTGGATGATTGTCGAGTGTCAACTTGCATAGACGTTAATTCTCCTCCCAATCTCCGCAATGGAAACTGCACGCTGGCAGATGGTTTGACGTGAACCATTGATCTGTTCGCAGGTGACGATCAACGATGTTGGTTGATTTATAAACCACAACCTGCACTCTTGTTAACTTACCCTACGACCTTCGCAATCACTCTCGTCCATCGATCTATCTCCCGTATGATCCGACGATTACGACTTAATTAGTCTTTGACTCGACAATCCTCCTCTCTCCGTCCAAATCTGATGGTCATTATTCAACTGGTCATCAATTTACCTCTTTCTCTCGATCAGACAACTATCATTCAATAGCGAAATAATCAAATGATTGTTGTAGCTTTCTTTTCCAAATCTAACTCTACCTTTCGACGATCATGATTTGTTCTTTCTACAAATCGACGGTTCATGTAGCTTCGCCCTCCTAAGGGTTTTTTCCACTGCACATTGTCCTTTTGTCCAATCTCTGATGAGATTTTCTTCAGAGCTTCGTTCCACCCTTTCCTCAGTGTTATTCCTCCTGAGCTTCATTCCACCATAGCTGCACGAACTACCTTGATCTTAATGTCTAGGATCATCAATCTTTTACAATGATTGATGATCGATGGGGTATTTCGTTGTCTGGTTCAATTGCCATGTTGTGTTGAGACTTACTCTTTAAAACTACCATCAATTCTTCATCCAATCATTATATGTAATCTAACATACACAGTTCCCCAATCCTAAGACAAAGATTCATTTCCATAGAGACATTCTACACGCAGACCTTCTCAAACAAAGATTTTGTATTCCTCAAATGTACACTTACTGTACATGCAATTACATACAACTTCACAGGCTCACAAGCCTTCTGGTCTGTCATTGATCTTTCCTCTCTTCTTGGCCCGATTAACATTTGATGGCCATACCTAATGCCTCTAAGGATTACAATATTTGTACAATTGAATTCTGCAACAATTTCTGGTTCAAATCCACAATCTACTCAACCATATCCTAAGGATCCTCTAGATCCACAAAATCATCAACCAAATCCTAAGTCTAGGACTCACAATCCCTATGAGATCTAATATCTCCTAAGATCTCGCCACCCTCATGTTCTCATACATTCGATAATGATTACAATTATATCCTCACACACACACATTATTGATCCAGGTGGATATTGGTGGCAACCCACCTATTCCAATTGGCTTGTCGTGTCCGTTTTTGTTCAACACGTCTTTCTGTACTACTTTATAATTGTGAGTTCTTCACTTTTGGGGTTGTCTGAATCCTCACACATTCTCTAGGTGGATACGTGTGGCCTCTTGCCTAATCCAACTGGCTTATTTTGTATGTTTTCATGTCAGCACATCTTGTTGTACTTTCAGGGTTGTTTTGGGGCTCTAAACATTGTTTTTTTGGCTCGCCACAGTAAGACTATATATAAAGTTAGATTATGATGGAGAAATGTGAAGTTCTCTGAAATACCTTTCCAACGGGCTATCACGCACCTAAAACAAAGGTCGTATGCAAAAGTTATGACCCTAGGAAGTTGAGGTACCAAATTACACCAACTTACCCATAGGGCCCACATGAATTTTGGCGTTTCACCTTCTAGGGTTATGTTTTTGGATGTCTATGGTTTTGGAATTCATGAGTAATATGAAAAGGGCTTATGGAGCCTCATTGTAATCCATTCTGCTCAGACATATGCGCATAGCAGCCACATCTCTCCTCAGAGATAGCTACCACCATTCGACCAAGTTTTAGTTCTACAGTTTTAGCCTATTTCATTATTTAATAGAAGATATTGTTCACTGGATATTTTTGTTATTATGCCTATCTCTTTGTTTATTATATTTAGTCTGTTAATTAGTTCGTTTCGCTCCTAAATCCGGATCAATTACACTCCAAATTCTAAAAAACATAGGAAAATACATTAAACCATGCTTATGGAACCTAAATGAAAGACCCCTCTAGATTTATGCCAAATGTACAAAATATGGAAGGCGGGATTCTCCTGCATCAGACTCCCAAGGTTGAAAACATTCATGATCTCTTGATCATGTGTCTTCAAATGCTTATGAAAACCTCCAGGGTCCCAAACCTTAGTATGTAGTTGTCCAAATGTTTTGCACCTTTGTTGTTGTTGCATATCAATCGCTTTCTTATTCTTCTTCTTTCCTTCAATCAACTTCAAATTCTGATTGATCATCCCTTTTGATGTCAGCTTCCTCCATCTAGATTTCCTCATCATCAAATTCCATAGTTCTTCAATCGCATAATCAATTTCTGATATCCCTTGCAATCCTTGATTGCTTTCATTCACATCTTCTTGGGCTAAGCATCCTTGCTTTTGGCTATTGTTGTTGTTATCCTTTGGTTGCATTGCATATTCACCTATATATCCTTGACTAATCTCAATATTTACACAATATTTCACCTCTTTTAATTCCACATTTAAGCTATGGAATCTTTCCTGCAAATTCTTCTCTTGAATTTGACAAAAGCAACCAATTAAAGTCAAGTGCTTCATACCTTCACTTACCATATCAACAACATTCTTATCGGTCAATTTCATCATTGCTTCTTGGTAATCTCTTGTATCCCATTGCAACATTTCCTCCACAGAAATATCTTTCATCGAATCCACTACCTCACTTATGTCTTCAACAATTCTCATACCTTCTATTGGTCCTAAGGTCTGCACCTGACTCCTAAAGGGAAAAGCTAGGCCACCTATCATTTTAGAATGATTGTTTCTTTTAATTTTTTGTTGGTTGGTCAGAGGGTTATTCTATCAAGAACAAATAAAGGTTGGGTTGGAAAAATGATATGGATGAGGGTCCTCCTTGGCTGGTGGCACACTAATGACAGACTAGTGAAATAATAGAAAACAAAGGGAAACAATAGACTACTCGATGAATAAGTTGCTGCAAGAAGTTTAATACTTAAAATATCATTTCAAGACATTAAACATGTACCAAAAACACATTTACTCCCATAGGTTGCAAATAAAACAAATTTTCATCAAAACATTAGTTGTTTGACAGGTTGCATATCAATAAAAACAAGTTATACAATAGCTGAAAGGAAATGAAATGTTCTTTGCACAAACCAAAAGTTGTATTCAAGATAAGAATAAAAACACATGAAGATTTGAACGAAACACTGTCATCAAAAGTATGTTCACCAGGTAGAGAGATTTAATCCATGCATAGAACGAGTCCAACCAGTCTGATGTATTGCTATTCTTCCCCCCAAAATCCGACCTCTACAATATCCAAAAGCTAACTATTTAAAAGAGTTGTAGAGGCTCTCATCCTTAGAGGAATGAGACCTAATTTTAGGTAACTGTTCGTAATTTTTTTTATTAACTTGAGTATGAAACTGGACTTTAATCAACAAGAGTGATTCTTATCACACACAAAATACCACTCTTGTCTCTAATATAAGAAAATGTTAGAATTAATCAACTAAAAACTACTACTGTCTCTGAGAGAGAACTGATGCATGCGCTGGAGGAATTGAATTGGAAGAAAATAGGCCTTGTAGTGACATAATAGTGCTCTATGTTGAGCGTTGGCATGCCTGCGAGCTGTTGGAGGCCACTGGAGACAACTGGCTGCATGAGCAGAGTCTGCTGAAGTGTTTTGGAGCTATTCTGCATTGACCTGTGACTGAGACTTAACTCTTTGTTTGTGCTTGAGCTTTCAGAAGCTAAACGCACTCTGTCTCGACTGTAACTGGCCCTTCTTCTCACTTTCTCTCTGATGAGATGGTTGTGAATAGGAATACGTGGAGGCATACATCCAATTGTAAGGCAAGATGAGTGGATACGAGGGTAGACAACATGTGAGGACAGATGTCGGGTGGTGAGAGGAGCGAGGGTAGTGAGTGGAATGAGTGGAGGTGACGTGGTGACCTGATGTCATTTAGAAACGTGATTGTGGAAGTGGTTGAGGGTGGTTTGGGTTCACACCACTTTTGGGCCCATAATTTCCCACAAGCTGCCACGTACCCTTCCAACAATACCATGGTTCCAATTGCGGGACCACTCTAGAAAATTAATGTCCAGGCAGTTTATGTCCTTGCAATGAAGTGTGGTCGTCGATCTGATTACGATTTGTGATCCAGGTAATATTTACCTACTATAAGGATCGATGATTCTCGTTGACTTGAGATCAATGGTCCAGATTCATTTCGAACTTCCAGGCTTCGGGTGTTTTGAATGTGAAACATGAAAAATATCCTAGAGGAAAATCTCCAAGGTGAATGATTTGTCGCCACGCATCGTGACCAATGAACCGTCCAGATTTTCTTCGAAATTATGGGTTTTGGGAGTTTCAAATGTTGGGCATGAAAATCTCCTAGAGGAAAATCACTGAAGTGACGTGGTGGCCTGACGTCATATGATGTCATGGCTGCTGAAGGTTGACACGTGTCACGTGGAAATGGGTGAATGTCACAACCAAATGACCTGGAATGAGTGCCACATGTCATGACTGATGAGTGCACCACGTGTCTCAAATGTGAAGCATGAAAATCTCTTGGAGGAAAATCTCCGAAGTGAATGATCTGCTGCCGCGTTTTCCCGCTGATGGATGGTCAAGATTCGATTCGGGTTTTCGGAATTTCTGGTTTCAAGAGTTTCGAATGTGAAGCATGAAAATCTCTTGGAGGAAAAATATCCGAAGTGAATGATCTGTTGCTGCGTGTCCCTGCTGATGGATGCTCCTGATTCACTTCAGGACTTAAGCTCTCCACGATTTCGGGGCTTCAACTCTTCGTCTACTTTGACACTTCGGCTCTTCGGGACTTCGACTCTTCAGGACTTCAGGGCTTCAGCTCTTCGGCTACTTCGACTCTTTGGGACTTCGACACTTCGGCTCTTCGGGACTTCGACTCTTTGGGACTTCAGGGCTTCAACTCTTCGGCTACTTCGACTCTTTGGGACTTCGACACTTCGGCTCTTCGGGACTTCAGTGAATTCGACACTTCAGGAGTTTCGGGTCTTCGACTACTTCTTGATATTAAAACCCACGCGATTCTTCACCCCAAAATGGATGAGTTCCGTTGATCTGTTTGGCTTGATGGATCACCACCGTCGAAAGTTAACCTGTCTGTTCCCGAAATCTGAATTCGAAATGGTCCGCTTTGGATTGCTACGTTTGTCTACGGGCCTTTCCTGTGCATACAAAAAGGTTGGGTCGACTTGCTATGAGATAAATCAATGGAAAACATGATAACAAGCATCCCACACCAAATACAACATGTAATTATCATTAAAGAAACATAAACATGAATGTGCAAAGACTCAAACAGGAAAGAAACGGATAAGAACCAAGTCTCTAAAAAATGGGAAACTGACTTAACCGACTTGAAGAGGAAAAATTGATGAAGGTGTAGGGAAAATAGAGAGGGGAGGCAGGGGTTCAAACCTAGGTTACAACACCTTCAACATCCTTCTCATTGTTTTCATGAAACAATGCTATCTGCATAACATAATTTTGAATATTCCCTTGACAAGGAAATTCTTCCTTCACCATATATTTGGAATATTTCCAATCTTCATAACCTGCATTCACACACCAATTATCAGATTTAACATTACAAAATTCTGCTGTTGCCATCCTCAACATCGCTTTTCCTTCTTCTTTTGGGTTTTTTGTTGAAGTTTTATTATCTCGGTCTACTTGAGACAATAATACCATCACATCATCCTTTAGTGCTTGACCATATGCAACCACACTTTCCTGCAATTCCTTATAGTCCTTCATTCAATAAATGGAGTTACCATCATCATTAAGCATCAATATATGTTGAGGTTCACACCAGTGAACTTCCTCATCTTCATCCATTTCCTCAACAACATCCATGTCTTGTGTTGTTGTTTTGCTTTCAAAAAGCATATGTCCACCATCTTCAAATTGCATGACAGTCTCATCTAGCTATCCAATTTCTTCTCCTGCAACCACAAACAATGGATTATCATAAAAATGAAATTTAAGGGGTCTCATATCCTCATCCAAATCCTCTGTCAGCACATCATCATCATGTTGATTTGAACCCCTCAAATATTCCATGAGACTTTCTGCAAGCCTCCCATGTCCTTCATATCCTTCTCTAAGGACATCTCCTTCATCAGGTTTACAATAAACAACCTACATCTTAAACTTAGCTACTCTGAGTTCTCTCTGCACTTTGACATACAAAATTTCCCTCAACTTTACATGCAGTAGGTTCCATCTCACTGTCTTCTTCCTTAATTCCCAACCATACAATTGGTCCTTTTCTTGTTCCTCTAGAAACTTCATCAATGCATTAACACTTTCTTTTATATCAACAAGTTCCTTATCAAAATCCTTTTGACTCATCCCTTGAATACCATTTGCCTTGGTATCCTTATTGTGGCTTCCTTCATGACTATCAGAAGTAATCTTCCTCTCCTTCTTATGTGGACTCTCCTTACCCACTTGTGAGCTGCAACAAGATTCCTTAATCTCTATGTAACAAGTCTCCTCTTGTTACTAATGCCAAGTCATCATGTTGGCATTCTCTTGGTTCTCTACATTAGAACTCCTCTTTTGAGCACTCCTTCTCTTCAACTTCCTAAGTTGTCTGCTGCTGCATCTTCAATTGCTCACTTTCATATGAAAACTTATGTTGTTCTCTCTCTCAACAATCTACTTTTTTGATTTTCCCACATGCATTACTCTGCTTAAGTCTTCATTCTCCTACAACTTCCCTGATGTACCATGTTGTTATGACCTACATTAAGAATACACCTTAGACCAATTTAAATTACCAAATTTTACCTGTGAGATCTTTTCCATGATCTCCTTCCTCCTTTTGGCAAGAATTATGAGTCCTCAATTCTGCACTTTGACATGCAACTCAACTTTTCCTTTGCTAACTGCATTCTCCTATAACTCTGCTACTGCAACTCTATTCCCTATCTCCTGTTGGAACAGTCTTCAACTCTTGCAAAGAACTTATGTGTTCTTCTCCTCCAAAGGATCAAACCTGCATCACAATTTCATTACTCTGTAATAATAATATATCAAACCTTTTCTTCTCTCATCCAATATCAAAAGCTCAATTTCATTCTCTCGCTCTGATACAAAAAATGATGCACCTCCCGTGCTAAAACCACTGTTTGTAGTCTTTTTGCTAAACTGCATTAAAACCCCAAAATAGGGTTGCCAAGGATCTCTACTGAGCTCTCCTGATTCGATCACTAACATGATTGATTCCATATGGCCACCATTTCTTCCAGGGGTGTTGGACCTGTTCTCCTCGTATCACCTATCACAACTCCCTAACTTTAATTGATTTATGTAATTTAACACAGTGTGCTAACCCCGTGACCACAACTTAACACAGAGTTGCTCTGAAGTCTGTTCACCTCAACTAGCCGAAGGATTTCTAACTCAAAGCATATGACCGAGGGTGGTGACCTCGTCCCAGTCCTTTTGGCGCTAACATCCTCCTTAGAAAGGGTCAATGGTCAGGATTAAATTTTTGAAGAGATCTATGGCTGTGGATGATTGTGGAGTGTCAACTTGCGCAGATGTTAATTCTCCTCCCAATCTCCACAATGGAAACTACATGCTGACGTAGGGTTTGACGTGAACCGTTGATCCATTTGTGGGTGATGATTGACAATGATGGATGATTGTGGAACCACAACCTACACTCTCATTAACTTACCCTCTGACCTCTGCAATCACTCCCGTTCGTCGATCTATCTCCCATATGATTCGACAGTCACGACTTAATCAGTCGTTGACCCGATGGTCCTCCTCTCTCTGTCTAGATATGATGGTCACGATTCAACTGGTTATCAATTTACTGCTTTCTCTCGATCAAACAACTATCATTCATTAGCAGAATGATCGGACGGATGTTGTAGCTTGCTTTTCCAAAGATAACTCCACCTTTTGACGCTCGCAATCTATTCTTTATACAAATTGACGGTTCCTGTAGCTTCTCCCTCCTGAGGTTTTTTTCCACTGCACATTGTCCTTCTGTCCGATCTTTGACGAGATTTTATTTAGAGCTTCATTTTTCCCTTTCCTTAGTGTTATTCCTCCTAAGATTCATTCCACCATAGCTGTACGAACTACCTTGATCTCAATGTCTAGGATCATCAATCCTTTACAATGATTGATGATTGTTGGGGTATTTTGCTGTCTGGTTCAATTGCCATGTTGTGTTGAGACTTACTCTTTAAACCTACCATCAATTCTTCATCCAACAGTTACGGGAGTAATCTGCCACCCAGTATAGTCTCTCAGGCAGTTACAATAGTGAACTGCCACCTAGCTGAGTTAACTAGTCAACCAGTCTTCAGTTAACTAACTGAATAGAGAGTAGTGAGGAGTTAACTCAGGAAATCAAGGGTAATGCGCTAGTCTGGTGATGATCCCAAGGAAAGTGCCCATTAGCCAGTGATGATCCCAATGTTGCATGGTGACAAAACCAATGCAGCATCTAAACTCAACTCAACTAGTCAAACTGAAGTGTCAATTGAAAGAGAATATTCTCCAGGTGGAATATTCTCCCCTAAAATATAGGATACTGGATAATGACTAATTATGACTAATAAACAAGGAAAAACCTTAGGAAAAAGAAATTGTAGGTGTGTGTGAAGTAACTCCATCAACCCCCTTGAACATCACTATGGTGAAAATAAAGAATGGGTCCTGACAACAAGGCCATGTGAGGTACCCAAATAAAAAAGATACATTGAATTAAATGAGGAAAGAGGGAAAACCTCATGGGAAACCCCCCCCTCAAATTACAATGCATAAAAAAAATAAATGAGAAGGAACAAAAAACAATTGCTAAGCAACTTTGTCCTTCACTCCAAGAATACCTCGCAACTGTGCAGGTTTGTGTTTGTTGAAGATTTTGTTGAAGATGTAGATGTCTGCACGGATTTGATGAAGTAGATGCACTATTGATATGTCCACACATATCCATTTTCTGTTCTTTTCATGAAGAATATCCAAATAAAGTTTGGATGAAACTTTGAAAACTGTGCGGCCGTTTCCGAAAAAATGTTGAAATTTTGTTGATTTTAAAAAGATCATAACTTCACTTTTCGGACTCCGTTTCGGACGATTTTTTTTTGAAATTGGATATTTTTCCCTAGAGGAATTCAAATATCCAATTTGTTTCTGCAAATTTGTCTTAGAAAATATAAGAATTGAATCTGATGTGCACGGCTCCCTTTTTGTCTCCTGAGATGCATGCATTGAGCATGGAAAAGTGTTTGTATGTGATCCCTGAGATGCATGCCATATATCTTCCACATGAAACTCAAAAAACAAATCTGAAATGAAGTATATATCATCTTCAATTAATAGAATACAAACTTGTGCAAATACTTTTGTAGAAGACACTTTAGAATAAGAGGCTTGATCTTCTGATGGTTTCTCTTTTGGCTCTATCTTTCCAATCCCCTACATGCAATCTTCATAATATTCTTTATTCCCAAACAAAATATCCAATTTGGTCCATAATTCATTTGGAGTGAATTCTTGTGTGACATGACATACTTGGTGGAGAATTTATGGAGAAATAGACAAGCAGATAAATCCTATGGCCATATCTTGTCTATTGAGAAAGTCAATTTTTTCCATCGGCGGAATCAGACTCTACTTCCATTGCCATGGTTATTTGATATAAGCCTCTACTTTTGAGAAGAAGTAGAATCTTTGGATTCCACTCCAAATAGTTATGAGGTGTGAGAAGTATTATTGGTGACTAAAACATATATTCCATCTTTTCTGCGTTCTTCAATCTTTTGTTCCTACAAAAAAATTTGGTGTAGATTTTTCTTAGCAGTCTGTCGGCTCTGATACCATGTAAATGTGTTGAACCTGCACATAATATATCTAGCTAAACAATAGCACACACATTTTCAAAGATAAATTGAGAAAGAAGAAGCAAGAGAGAAATAATGGAAGAATTCTCATTAACCATATTCCACGCTCAAAGAGTGAATAATTTACAATAGATATAGGATACATGAGTAACTAATCAGCCATAGTGGTGGTCTAAGTGATCTGGACACACACCAACAATTATGGGAGTAAACTGCCACCTAGTCTAGTCTTTCAGGGAGTTACAGTAGTGAACTGCCACCTAGCTGAGTTAACTAGTTAATCAGTCTTCAGTTAACTGACTGAGCAAAGAGTAGTGATGAGTTAACTTAGGAAATCAAAGGTAATGCACTAGTCTGGTGATGATCCCAAGGCAAGTGCGCATTAGTTGGTGATGATCCCAATGTTGCATGGTGACAAAACCAATGAAACATCTAAACTCAACTCAACTAGTCAAACTAAAGTGTCAACTGAAAGACAATATTCTCCCCTAAAATATAGGAGACTAGATAATGACTAATTATGACTAATAAACAAGGAAAAACCTTAGGAAAAAGAAATCCTAGGTGTGTGTGAAGTAACTCTAACAAGATCTCTCAACCCTCATGTTCTCATACATTCGAGAACAATTACAATTATATCTTCACACACACATTACACTCTAAATTCTCAAAAACATAGGAAAAGACATTAAATCATGCTTATGGAACCTAAATGAAAGACCCCCTAGATTTATGCCAAATGTACAAAATATGGTCCTGCATCAATTTATTACATCAAATAAGAATAACAATAAATTATTTTTAATGATAAGGGTATCCATAATTTCAATTTAAAGATTCCTATAGATATAAGCAGGGTTAAAGAGGGACGATATAAGATACAAAGTCAATTATATAGAAAGGGGGAAAAAAGAAATAATCATAATATATGAGGAAAAATATTTTAAAAGAGGATGGATTGGAGATGCAATAATATAAGGCATGGCATCGATTTATTAATGAAAATGGTGGATGATAGGCTTCAAAGTGTTGCCTCATTTATTGAAGGTGTCTCTTGCTTTACATAATATTTTGAATCGATTAACATTGAAAATGTTTGCTCTTAGTTGATGTTCTAACTCCATAACCCACAAAATTCAAGGCACTACAATCACAATTCATAATTTCAATATTTAAGCTTGTTATTTTTTATATTTTCACACATAGATTTACATTTTTAGGGGCATATTTTCATGTTTTAATAGCATATTTATACGCTTCCCAAGGAAAAATTCCATCTATAAGTGTAAACATACATTATTGTTTATTGTTCAAATTGTTTTATTGCAGATTATAGTTTTGATTATTGTATAACAATGGGTACTTTTCATAGTTTGGCAGAGTTTTGTGTCTTCTAGGTTCACACTTCATTTCCATATTACATTGGGATTCCCCCTTAAGGTGACAATGTATATTCTGTAGTTACCTTGGAACCCTTCCAGTTTCTAGAATTAATATTTTAGCACCATTGTAAGGGAGTGAGCTAGGCTTCTTAGTATTTGTAGCACTAGGCTACTTTGCTAAAATCCAGGCAACCTACAGGCATGACAGAGGGCATTTGCTTTGGCCTTGGCATTTTATTTTAGGTGGTCTGGTCCTTCGCTAATCCTGCATTCCCTGCACTGGATTATGATATACGACGTCCACCACTGATGAATCCCGTGCACCCTCTTGAAATCCGATGCTGGGACCAAACTGACCATAAGCCTCATGGAGGGAATGTGATGCAACGCCTTCGACTCTACCCCAACGACGGACAAAACCAATTCGTCGATGGAATTGCGCACTGCGAGGGTTGCAATGCTGTCAGTGCTGATGTGCTGCATCATCTCTTGGCTAGTGAAATAGGTAACATAAGATGAACATATATTGTCCCTCAGATTAACGTAAAGGCACAGAACCCACGCGCGCAAGGCGAAGAATGCATTTTGTGATCCAATGTGACTATGCTTATCCTTGAGTGGGTGACGTGCATGTCGCGCTTGACCTTGTTGTTTCTTATTCTGTCCACGGGAGATGAGAAGAAGGGTGGGTTGAAGAGATGGGATTCCAGGAACTGTACCTCTTCAGCTATCTGTCTCCCCACCAGCATCGCCATGGCCGCCCTGAGGGAATGCCCAACGATCCATATGTTCTCCCGTCCTCTCTCGCAAATGCACTTCTTCAAATCCTTGTGATAGATTCTAACATTTAATATTTTTAATGTTTCATCTAGACATGCCACACTCCAAATAAGAAGATAGGAGGACAACAAGGGCTTAACTGGTGAAATGCAATGCTTCACCTGTTTACCATAATTGAAAAAACACCTGTTTGCACGAACACCTTCTACATATATTTAATAAAAACACACTCAACCGACATCAATGAATGTTAGAGGTATGATTGATCGATGTATACAAAATATTTTTAATTGAAAACCAGACAAGACAACATCTATAGTATTTGCAGTGACAGTTTCAAATTACTGGACAAATGGAGGAAAAGGGTGGTTTTGCAAAACCTGTCAACATGTTGACAGGTTTTCTACAAAACCTAACACTAAAGAATGCCTTCGGCATAATTATTAAAGTAGAATATTATATTATTTAAGAAATGAATTAAATGAAGAAAAAATTAATAATAAAATCAGTAGAAAGAAGGGTCAACAAAAGGAAGAATTAATCAATGAGTTAATTATTAAAATATTATATTATAATTTACATTATTTAAGAAGAGATTAAAATAAATAAATTAAATAATTGTTGAAGTTTAAAATAAAAAACTAATAGTTAAGAATGAGTTTGAAGATAAAATAATAAAATAATAAATAGGAATAACTATAAGTTAAAATATTTCTATTGAAAGACTGTTAAACACCTTCAATAAAAAAAAAATGTTAGATGGGAGAGGAGTGTTATCCTCCTTGTAATATACCAGATATAAAAGGTATGTAGAATATAAATGAAATGCTAGAAATGGCAAAATACAACAATATAACCAGAACAATCACCACAATAACACTGAAATGATATAAGAATAACAACAAAAATAACACTTTGATTCTAAGAGCAATGTTCACGGGCATCTTCGAGGGGGAAACCTCCAGTTGAGCAGAGCTCTATTACAATAATCTCCAAGCTAGGGTTCTCATAACCTCGACTCCTATTTATACTAAATATGTCTATCAAAAGAAGCATCTAGAGGAAAATCCTTCTGGAAGCGGAAGCTTCTATTAGGTCTTCTTACATTCGACTTATTCTATTTTATTGCAAGGCACTATTAATATTGACCTTTATTACATCTGAATATATTGTTCTACCTATGTGCGGGTTAGGACCCTAACATGTCCCCCCCCTTAAAAACAACCTTGTCCTCAAGGCTTGAGATGTGGAAATTGTTGCAGAATGGTAGCTGGTTCCCAAGTGGCATCTGCTGGAGTTGTATCTTTCCACTGGACTAACACTTCCTTGATAGTTCTCTGACACAGGCGACGCTCACGCTGGTCCAAAACTGCGTGTGGTTGTAGCCAAATGGATCTTTCTTCGACTAACTCGGGAAGGTTGGTTTGAATTTGGCACTTAGTTCCAATCACCTTCTTTAAGCATGAAACATGAAAAACAGGATGTAGCTTTGAATGACTGGGCAAAGCTAACTGATAGGTCACCTGTCCCACATGCTTGAGAACGGTATAAGGACCATAAAAATTGGGCGCTTTCTTCTGACAATGCTCGGCCTTGAGGGAATTTTGCTTGTAAGGTTGCAGTCGACGAAACACATTATCCTCTTCTGCAAATTGACGTTCAGGGCTACCTTGATTTGCTTGTTGCTTCATGTGTTTCTGTGCCATGACCAAATTCTCTTTGAGGGTATGGAGAATAGCCTCTCGAACTGTAAGTGTTTTGTCAACCGCCTGGACCTTTGAGACACCAGGTAAGTATGAGAGAACTAAAGGTT
>SNQJ01S0101825.1:11126-24798 GCA_010110895.2 Picea sitchensis
AATTTCATGGTGTGCACAGATGCATGTAAGGAGGGGTTGGGAGGAGTTCTCAGCCAAGAGGGATTTGTAATCTGTTATGAGTCCTGAAAGCTGAAAGAGCATGAAAGGAATTATGCCACTCACGATTTAGAGCTGGCAAAAATCATCCACGCATTGAGGAAATGGAGACATTACCTCATTGGAAGGAGATTCGAATTGAGAACAGACCACAATGGTCTGAAGTATTTATTTGATCAGCCGACTTTAAATGCCAGGCAAACTAGATGGCTGGAGTTTCTATGTGAATATGACTTTGATATCAAGCATATCAAAGGGAAAGAAAATAAAGTGGTTGATGCACTCAGCAAAAAAGTGCATGAATTACATGCTATAGAAATTATCATGTACATGACTGCGATTAAGGACAGAATTTTGGAAGTTACAAATGTTGATTTGCAGTACAAAGGTCTAGTAGCAAAGCTACAGTAATGTGAGAGACCACAAACCTAGGGAAGTTACACCTTGGGAACTGATGGCTTACTTCTGTATAAAAACAGAGTGTATGTACCCAATGTCCGAGAATTGAAGCTGGCAATTCTAAAAGAAATGCATAATGTGACTTATGCCGAACATCCTGGTTATCGTAAGACTGTAGTAGCAGTCAAAAGACATTATTTTTGGCCGGGCATGAAGAAAGAAATCGTTGAATACATCGCTAGATGTATGGAGTGCCAGAAATTTAAGGATGAGCATAGGCACCCAGCAGGGTTGCTGCAGCCTTTACCCATTCCTGAGTGGAAATGGGAAGTGGTGACAATGGATTTTATCACAGGATTGCCCAGAACAAGCAAGCAACATGATTCAATCATGGTGGTGGTGGACACGATTTCAAAAGTTACCCATTTTATTCCACTGAAAATCACTCACAAGGCAACAGATGTTGTTGATATCTTCTTAAAAGAAGTGGCATTCTTGCATGGAATTCCTAAGATGATTGTGTCTGATAGGGACCGGAAATTCACCTTGAATTTTTGGAAAGGACTATTTAAGGGATTTAGAATGAATCTGAAGTTTAGTACAACGTATCATCCTGAGTCTGATGGTCAAATAGAAAGGGTGAACAGAGTAATAGAAGACATACTGAGAATGTATGTGATGGATAAACCATCAAGGTGGGAAGACTACCTGCATTTGGTAGAATTCGCCTACAATAATGGGTATCATGCATTATTGAAGATGAGCCCATTTGAATCACTTTATGGAAGAAAGTGCAACACTCCAGTGAGTTGGGATAATCTAGCTGACAGAGCAGTAGTTGGGCCTGAGCTGCTCAAAGAGATGGAAGACCAAATGATAAGAATTAAACAGAATTTGAAAGCTGCCCAGGATAGGTAGAAGAGTTATGCTGATAAGAACAGAACCCATAGAGAATAAAAAGTGGGTGATCATGTTTTCCTGAAAGTAAAAACTAACAGGAGTTCCCTGAAGCTAGGAAGTTGTGCCAAGTTGGCAGCAAGAATTGGTGGACCATTTGAGATCCTTGAAAGGATTGGGCCAGTTGCATACATGCTTCCATTACCTGCATATATGATTGTACATAATGTGTTTCATGTTTCACTGCTTAAAATATATATACCTGATTCTAATCATGTCATCAATTGGAATGTGATTCAGGTGGAATCAGAAGGTGTCCTTCAAGTGCATCATGTGCGCATATTGGATAGGAAAAGAAAACAGCTTCAAAATCGATCCATAGAGCTTGTAAAGGTCCAGTGGACCTGGTATGGTCCTGTGGATGCGACATGGGAACATGAAGATGTTATGCGGGTAGAGTACCCGCATCTTTTTTTAAATTTTGAAAAGCTTGCAGAGACAATGTAAGGTTGCACTGAGGACAGTGAAGAAATAAGGGGAGGGGGATTGTAGTGTCCCCAAGGCCGAGCCCTATTGTAAATCATACTTTTGAAATGAATTGTAAATATGTGTTATAGGTTGGTGAACCAAGTATATATAAGTTGGTGGGCTTATGTGATTGTTAGGCCAAAGAGACTAAGGGTTATAGGCCAAGGGCCTGATTTTGTACTTATATGTATGCATCACATTAATAAAATATAAACCCCATCGCATATAGGCCGACAGGATGAATGAGTGATGGGGGACTAAGCATCCATAGAGAGGGCAAGGGATTAGGGTATGGAATGTGGAAAAGGGGCTAAGTGTTAAGCCTAGGGGGCTTAAGCCATGGAAATAATATTTTAATATTATTCCAAAAGACATGTGAATAATGTGTTTTTACCCTAAGTTCTTTTGGAATTACATGTGATGTCCAAATGGAAGGAACGCATGCAGTTCCAAGGGTGATATGTGTCAACCCTGGTGCATGTGAATAAAACATCCAAGACGATCCATGGGAGGCATTCCTCCTCCATTATACTCGACTGCCTGAGTGTGAACCATCCGACCTCTGCAGAGTTACCCTTGTGCATCCTCTGAAGTCTGAATTTATCCCTGTTGTGACAACTTGTCACGCATATCTGAGAAGTATGTGTGTGGATTTCAGGGATAGCATGTGTTGAATTCTGAAAAGCCGAGACACCCTCTGTCTGAGCATCGATCCTATGCATGGAGCCTTGTCTGAAGCCATATCCGTGATACCATCCACCATTGTTAAACCTGTTGGAAAGCCTGTGTCTGTTTTCCCCGTTGGTTTTTGTGGCCATGTAGTGCTGGACTGTGTGGGCTTGTTGGCCAGTTGTACAACACTCTCTCCAGGTGAGAGAGGTGATTGAGGTTGGAAGAACAGGTTGTTGGATTGTGAGAGACTCTCTCTAGGTGAGAGAGTTCGCAGAGGAAGGAGAGAACTCCTGGAAGGAATCATGTAGCTTCCACAAAGCTCGAAGACTTTCGGTTCAGTCTGTTGTTGTAACCCAAGGCAAGGGAGGTTAGCAGCCGAAGGACTGTCTAGGTGACATAGAAGGTGTATACTCCTGGGGTGGAATAGGCATGTGGGGAAGGAGAGTCTGTGGGCAGTGAGCATGAGTGGTTCCTAGGAGAGAATTCCTTCCTCGTGATTGTGTGTTTTCCCTGTAACCTCAGCCTAGCCTAGGATTCCTTGCCTTGAGGTGGAGCTTAGTCCCAGCTCGGGGGTGACCTATTGCTAAGATTATGAGCAGTGTGGTGTAAGACTAGGAGTTTCATCGAAGGCCTACACCTGGTTGGTGGAATTACCATAGTTTCAAGATCAATATCATCTTATGTTAAATGTTATGTTTTGCATGCCTATGATGCTTATATTTTATCATATATTCTGTTGTGCAGATGAATTATTATTAATGCCAAGGAATATTTGTGTTAGCAGTAATTCTTATATTTACTCTGAGTTTAAAAATGTTTCTTTGATTAAACACATGTTGTTTTTATAAGGTTTGTATGAGTTGTTTTCTGCAAGGTAGTGCCTCCCTAGCCCTGGAAGGGGGTGAAGAGGGCTACAGTTTGGTAGCAGAGCGATTAAGCCTTGGCACTAGAAAAATGTGCATTACAATTTGGTATCCGAGCGGTTAATCCTTGGCACCAGAAAAGAGTGCTACAATGATGGTTGATGACTATGCATACGTTGGTTTAGATTTACGAGGGGATTCGGATTTGGCCCTAGCTCAAGATGCTCAGTGGGGCGACCTAGGTAAGAAGTACACATTTTGTTCTTTTTAAATGTTTTCGTAATTTTTATCATATAAAATTTTTTTATGGTTGTCCAAGAACTAATCAAAAAATCTCTTTTTGATGACACAGATGTGGGGCCATATTGACCTCTAGGAAGGTCTCCTATTCAATAGCGAGGAGAGGTAGCTCTAGTGGCATGATGGGATGCCGAAGACTATGAGGCAATGGAGCAGAACTTGGAGGGGTTGACCGCTGACATCCCATATATGGCTATTGGGGAGATCCCTAGGCATTATCAGTGCCACACTGTGGGTGTGTCAGAGTCTATTAGTCAGCTGCTTCGTAGGGTGGCCCAGTTAGTTGTGTGTTATCATGAGCGTCACCCATGATGCTATTTTGTAGAAGCTATGAGCTTCACATTTTGAGATTTTGTTCCTTGGACAAAAACTTTTTGTAAAAACTTTTGATCGTTATATACATATATACAACTTCTATCGGCTTATCTTGTGTTGATACATGTGATGTGATTGGTTTATAAATGGCCCAAATGTCTGTCTAACGCATAGTTAGCTAATGCATCAATAAATGTATTTAAACATCTAGGAATGTGTTGATACTCAATATAATCAAAATAACATTCCAAGAGGCAAATTCGTAAATATACCCGTAATAAATTAGGACTTACAATAGCATAGACATTACTTAGTTGTAGTACTACTAGCTGTGAATCAGGTTGTACAACCAAGTGGCGGATACCGAGCGAAATAGCATCAATCAACAATTCGATGACGGTGCTATACTCTGCAATATTGTTGGTCGCTCGACCGAGACACACACCTCGTACAATGATAAGTTTGTTTGTAGGGACGTAAATTGCCCAAACAGTAGAAGCAAGGTTTTGAGTACTACGACTAGCGCCATCAGCGAAGCCAATGTGGGGTAGTGAAGACTCTAACATCTAGAAACCAAACACAACGTAACATAAGAGGTCGAGTGAAGATACTAGATAACAAAAAAGCATACTACAGTAACACACAAGAAGTATGATACAATAAAATACATGTACTCATGCATAGGTGACCTTAGGCATAGTACTTCTTTAAGTACAACCCATTTCTGGGTTCACTCAAAGGGATACCGTCATAGTCCACTAACTCATAAGCTACTTTCTCCAAAACGCATCTAACGATATAAGGACCTCGCCACATAGCTTCAAATTTTCCTGCTCCTAGCATATACTGATCTTGTTCGTAAAGGAGAACCAAATCACCTTCGGAGAAAATGCGAGGTTTGACATGTTTGTCGTATTGGGCTTTGACGTGTTTCTTCTGGGATTCTATGACTAGGGTGGCGTCGCAACGAGTTTCGTCTAATCGCATGAGATACAACAGACGTTCTTCTTTAGTAGAGGTGTTTGGGAGGAGTTCGACGACTAGTTTTAGGGAGGGTATCTCACATTCAATCGGCAGGATGGATTCTAGACCATAGACTAACCGAAATGGTGTAAACCCAGTAGCAGACTTAACAGATGTCTGATAAGCCCACAATGATAAAAACAACATCATGTGCCAACTCGTTTTGTGAATCCCTATCATTCGTCGAAGCATGGTAATGAGGACTTTGTTAATTTATTCGACTTCGTTGTTGGCTTGTGGGTAATAGGGTGTTGAGTTTTCATGGAGAAGACCCAACTTTTCAGTGAGTTTGGACATCATGAAGTTTCTAAAGTGGCTACCGTGATCAGTGATGATATCCTGAGGAACACTAAAATGAGCTATGATGTGATTGAATATGAATAATGTTGCGGTCTTTCTGGTGTTGTCAAATGTCGTCATCGCCTCGACCCATTTCATAAAATAATCTACGGCTACAATAATGTATCCATGCCCCCAGCCGAGTGAGGGTAAAATGTCATGAAATCTACACCCGATTTTGCAAAAGGACCAATGGAGACCACAGGGTGAAGAGGAGCAGGATGTGACCGTATTTTATGGTTGTAGGTCTAGCAAGCATGGCATTTTTGGACGACAATTATACAATCGTTAAATAAGGAAGGCCAAAAATACCCTACTCGCAAGATCTTCTGGGTGGTATCATACCCAGACATATGAACACCACAAGCTCCAGAATGGAAGCCATTTAGGGCTTTCTCAGCTTCGTCAAATGTGAGGTAACATAAAAAAATGAAGTCAATCCCACGACGATAAAGAGTATCACCAAGGATAATATACTGAAGGGCTTGGTAGCGTTTTCGACGGCAGTCAGTGCTAGACAAATTGGGCCAGAAAGTCTGGGTTTGGATATATATGATGATATCTCTGTACCAAAGATCATCGGAACTAATCAGGAAAAGGGATTCGTCAGGTAATGACTTGACTACTACATTTTCCATCTTAGAGTAGGGAAAGTCACATATAAACTCAGAAAACACTAAGGATTTCTTGGACTTAGTTTGTTCGAATTCTAAGTCAAACTCCTGGAGTATCACGATCCATTTGGAGTATTTCCCCCCTAGAAGTTGACGTGTGAGAATGTGCTGCATAGGGTTGCAGTTAGAAATTATCGTAGTCTTGTGAGAGAGGATATAGTGTCGGAAATGTTGAACGACTTGGACGACTGCCAAGGCCAGATTTTCAACATGTAAATACTTGGTTTCGGTAGGCATAAGACTTTGACTCAAGTAATAGATGACATGTTCATCATGAGAATCATCCTCCTGGATGAGAACCATAGCGATGGTGTAGTCCAAGGCTGTGAGGTAGAGGAAATAATCGCGACTATAATTAGGTGGGAAAAGAAGTGGGGTACGTGTTAGATACAATTTCAAAGCTTCGAAAGCTTTTTTGGCAGTGGTATCCCATACAAACTCAGACCCTTTCTTGAGTAGTCAAATAAATCCAAAAGTTAACTCATCATAGTTCGACATGAAATGACAAAGAAAGTTTGCCTTCCCTTGCAAACTTTGTAATTGACGAAGTGAGGAAGGAGGAGGGAGATTGAGAATCACCTTGACCTTCAAAGGATCTACCCAGATCCCTTGATGTGAAACAATAAAGCCTAGAAGTTGGTCGGATTCTACGCAGAAGACGCATTTGTGAGGATTCAAGCGTATATGGTAAAACCAACATCGAAGGAAAATGGCTCGGAGGTGTATTGGATGATCTACACGGTGCATGGAATGAGTGGGTAAGTCATATAGATATGGCTACACGATGTGCTTGATATCATGGAAGGCGTAAGACATAGCGTGTTGAAATGTTGGGCCAATGTTTTTTAAACCAAAAGGAAGTTTTCGATAAAAAAAGTGCCCCAAGGACAAATAAAAGTGGTTTTTTGTTTGTCTGCGGGAGCGATATTGATTTGATTATATCCGGAGAAACCATCCATCAAAGAGAATATTTCAGTGTCGGCACAATCGTCGATGATCTGGTCGATGAAGGGCGTAGGAAAGTTGTCTTTACGACATGCTTTGTTAATATCCCTATAATCAACGCACACACGGATTGTGCCTTGTTTCTTGTCGATCGGGACAAGATTGGAAACCCAGTTAGTGAGAGCCACCAGGTAAATAAAGCTAGCTTTGAGAAGTTTCTTGACTTCAAGCTTGATAGCGGCCACTTTACGTGGGTGGAGCAGATGAAGGTGTTGTTGGACGGGTTTAGCGTCTGGGTATGTTTTAATCTCATGTATCACAATTTCAGGGTCAATACCCGACATTTCTTCATAGCTCCAGGCGAAGACATCACGGAATTCTTTGAAAAGTGACTTGTAGGTGACAATTTCGTCAGGGGAACGTGAAGCTCCGATATGCACATTTTTGACAATTCCAGGTTTTATGGATGTGTCGAGTGGAATGGTGGGTGAGATATTACTTAATTTCCCTTCGTAAAACACATCGTGTGTAACCTCGGGAACGGTAGAAATGACGACAACAGTCGACGGGGTTGAGATCCATTGGTAGCTCTCGATGGTGTGTTGCTCCAAGAAGAGGATGGAACAATGATGTCCATCGTCCCAGGGGGTGTCTTTCATAGCATACATAATCATCTCATCTGTGAGAAAAATGACGCGGAAAGGATCTGGAGATAAATCACTAAGAGAGGGGGTAGAAGGGGTTTCCAATTGAATGCCCTGATAGGCATATTCGACCAGACTCAAAGGCATTTAGTCACCATAACGAAGATGGTTGTCGAGGTTGGGTACCATCCATGAGTCATGAGATGCAAGGGTTCAATGAATAGAGTTGGATATCATGTTGATCGAGGCAAAAAACGGATGTGTAACATCAGGTGGTTGGATTGTGAAGGTACCCATTAATGAGGAGTCTTTGAGAAGACCCACACCGACGTTCTCGTATCTGGGGGGGTTTGGCGATGAACGGTATGTTGCAAGTACGTGCATCCGAGTTAAAGAAAGCTAATTGGTCGATGGTAATTACCTTTCATTGATGTGGGAAATGCACGACATGGAAAAGATTTGACACAAATGCGTGCATGGAATCAATCCAGCTACGTCCAAGTAGAAGGTTGTAATCGAGAGGAGCGTCAAAGACCTCCACTTCAACTTGGACCATTTTTCCTTCTAATGTAATCGACAATGAAGGGAGGACACCGTAAGGCTTAAAACTGGAGACATTAAAGGCTATGATTGTGTTGTGGGATTCAGTCAAAGGAGGAGAGACAATGGCTTTCCAGCAGGTAATAGACATGACACACATTGAGGCACCCTTGTCGATAACGGTTCTACAAATGCTCTTGTTGGAGACAATAACTTGTATTTGGAATGTGATTTGAGGTGGTAACCTTGGAATGCGATCTTCCAAGTCAAAAATTAGTAAATTCGTATCTATAGGGTCGATTCCACCGATAGCTTTCAACAATGCCTTATGTTGTATAGGACAACTTTGAAGGACTTCAAGGGATGACATCGTGGATGGTTCTTGGGCCATATCTTCAACAATACTGTAGTTCTGGGTAGCACAGGCATGAGGATTGAAAGATTATTTCTAAATGATGCCCTTTGGGGGAGGGCGAAGAACTGTGTCGAGGCTTGGTCGTTCAAGATGAAGAGGACCATTGGTAGGTGGAGTCATGGGAGATGGTTGGACTAACGAGGGAGGTATTGCATCAACCTTCTCTTTGGAGGAAGAATAATATTTGGCTCGAGTGGTAAGTGTGATGTCATTCTTGTTTGAATCACCTGTACACATTAAGACATAGGATGTATTGGAGGGGGAAGGTTGGTCATGAATGACCAATTGGGCTTGTTGTTGAGAAGGGAAGGGTTGTGACAATACGACCGGAGTGGGTGGTTTCGTGGTCCCTTGAAGGAACTTAGTAACCTCAGCTCGTCGTGGATGATCCTTAGTGTAATGATCATCACCACAGATAAGCCAAGGGTATCGGGGTTTGCGCTTATCCCTATCGTCAACAGGTGGTGTTTTGGTTCTCTCTTCTTGCAAATTATTTTTGTCCTCCTTATTCTTTCCCTTTCCCTTTCTGGATTTATTTTTACCGGCGGGGGTAGATTGAACAACATTTACCTTAGAAGTTTTGCGAGTGGGAGGGGTAGGAGACGGAGCATTTTGAACATTAGAATAAATGGGTTTGGGGTTGTTGCTAGAGGTTTGGAAGGAATGTGGTTGGGCATGGAAAGTGCCAATCACACCGTCGGCTACATGAGAAGCAGTAGGAGTAGTTGAAGTGGCGGAAGTAGAAGGAAGAGGTGCATCAAGTAGTAAGTCGTAAAGAATACCCGTTTGTGAGTAAACAAGGTCAAGGTATTGAGCATGACTAATGGCGTGTTCTTCCATGACAACTCCACCCATGGCGATGTCACGACCGATGTCATTCACGAATGATTTTGTGAACCACTCTGCAAGCAACTGATCGGGAAGTTCGACTTTGATGAGACGTCATCTCCGTCGCCACTCATGAATGTGATCGGAGATATGAGTGGCTTTGGTTTGTTTGAAAGATCTCAAAATCTCAATCCTTGTTTCATAGTGGATTGTTAACAGATAGTAGGTGAGAAAAGACATAGTGAGGGTGTTGAGGTTGGTGAATAAACCTCATTGTAATTCTATATACCACTTCGCGGAGGAACCTGTGAGTTTTCGCTGAAAAAGGAGTAAACGAATAGAGTCATCCATCAAGGAGTTGGATGAGCAACAAAGGTGAAAAGTCATTACATGATTGTTCGGGTCCTGTCCCAGTTTGCCATAAAATTTAGGGATGTCGGATGGTAGTTTGGCCGGTATGGAGGGCCATTGGGGAGAGTGACGGATCAAATCATGTAAAATCCTCGACAGATCCGAGAGGTCCGGGGTGGCTAAGAAAGGTAACTATCTATTCACATGCAAGTACTGGTGACTTTGGGGAGGGAGTCTCATCGGTAAACCAGTGGGACCATAAGCAGTCTACATATAATGAGAGGATCTGGGCAGATTCAATTGTTGGTGTGGAGGCAAGTAACTCATAGGGTTGTACCCTTGAATGGGGGCGTGGGTTTGAGCATTCGAGCCCCAAATAGGATTAGACGTACCTGGATAGGGTTGGCCTGTACTAGGGGGTATGACAGAGCTAGCCTGAGGTTTTTTCCCCTAAGTTGGGTGAGGATTATGTTGTATAAGATGATTCCAATATTGGGCCAAGGATGGAGGTATGTTTTGTCCACAGGGTGGGGTCGGTGGGGGTTGCCCTCCAATCGGGGGTTGTGTCCCAATTGGGATTTTTCCTACAAGGGGGGGTTGAGTTGGGCCTCCTTGGTTAAATTGTCCACCAACAGGAATTTGGTAATTTGGTGTGAAAGACAGAATGGTGCCACTAGGATCAGTGCCTCCGATAGAGGATGGAAGAGGTCCTCTGAAAGAGGGCAGAGGAAGTGTCAGAATGAAATTGGGAGGATGGTGCCTAGAAGGAATGGAACTGCCAGGAGTCTCGGATGAGATTTACGTAGGAGCGAGAATAGAGGCATTCAACGCATGGTATCTGGGTGGAAGTGTCGTGGTCACTATGGGTGAAAGCAATGTGCCAATGGGGGCTTGGCTAGCTATGGTAATCCCAGTGTGAGGACTCGTAGTATTTGTGTAATGGACCATTTGTAAAGGGAGAGTCAAGATGTGGTCAGCTCATGGAGATTCTGTACCAGGAAAATAATAAGCAGTAGTAAAAGGTATTGCATCTAGATCAGATGTTTTGGGTAGCTTAGGTGAGACAGTGATATCAACGCTTTCTCCTGAGCCAAAGAGATCCCATATAAAAATGCCAGTAATCCAAAAAGGATCTTGACCCTCGAGTCCTAGGAAAGGTCTAGTCAGTGATCCAAAAGACTGAACAATTAAGTCTTCGGAATAATTCACTCGCACAATGCGTCTCTCGGAGTCGGGATGAAGTCTAAAGTGCTCTCGAGAATTGGTAATTCAGAATCGTTCTAGAGATTTAGTTCTTTCCACTTGTGGAGTGGCAACGTCTTGGACTTCACTTTGTTGAGGAGATCCCTTCGGTGAGTTGGTAGGCAAGGGTTGAGAACCTTTCATATTTTTCAGGGTTAAGCCTTGCATTCTACGTGACCGGTGTGGAGGGTCAATTGTGATCGAGCTAGAAACTTACGAGGGAAATTCTACTGTCAACTTGGGTAAACAAACAACATGTGCTAGTAAAAATCTAGGAAGCAAAACCAAGCAAACAAGACCTTCTAATTTCGAAGTCACTAGTTGGTGATGAAATCCAACGTCGCAACAACGAGACAAGAAGGGGCTGGGTTAGGGTGTAAAATTTACGTTGACGACCTTCTTAACGAACTTACACCCTGGTGCAATCTCCCACACATAATCGTGGGTATACCCTCCAAGGAGCCCATATGAGTTTGTCCAATGTCGATTCTAGGTACCGTGAAGACTTGCCCCTTTACAGTCACCTTGTGTAAGATCCTAAGAACGTAGGCCACTAAGGTTACCACCAACAAGAATAAAGCTAGGGGGAACAGTCAACAGTCCAATCCACACACAAGGGCAGGGTATCTAGCCTGAAATCAGCTTGAGAGGCTTCCACTCATCATTGTGGGTATACCTTCAAGTGACCCCCATAATACGTGCAATCTCTACACTGATATCAAGAAAGAAGGGTGAGTAACTATGTCAATCTCAATGTGACGTCGGGTTTGACCCTTGTGTGAGAAGGGCTTCCCAGGACAAAATGTTGCAAATAGAATTTGACACTCCTTACCACAAGAGGCTATTGTGTGTTTTGTGCTTTGGAGAGTGTATCTCACTGCCTATTCCAAAGCTCTAGCCTAGCTAATGTTGCTGTAAAAGAGTCCTAGAAAAGAGTTACTAGTTAAATTTTAAAATTGTGGAATATTAATAAAGGTTGTTGTTACTCAAAGGATACAGAAATGAAACTGATGTTGTGTGAGACTCTGACCCAACAATGCATAGATAGGACTGAATGATATAAATTTTTTGTTCGATGAATCCTATTTACAGGAGGGAAAGACGAGTTTTCTGGAACAACTTGAACTACGATATATGATCTTCTTTGAAATGCAATATCAATCAATCATAAACAATGGCAATCCTCTATTCATTCTATTTCAACAATTGAATGCCAATATTTTCAAATGAAAAGTTGCTTAAAAAGAAAAAATGTTTTTTAATTTTCAATAAAAACCAAACAATAGTGGTGGAACTAAGAAAAAATAGCAACCGATGAAAAAGCAATATACAACAAAAAACCCAAACCAATCTTTCAATAAAGACAAAAATAACAAACAAACAAGACTAGTCTCTTCAAATGCATGTGGGCAACAATTTTCCAAGTAATGAGCAATTGAAAAAGACAATTAATACCAACTTTTAAACCGATCACTGGATCCCAACCAAACAAGCACTCGGATTTCAAAACTAGAGATTATATCCTTGTTAAGAAAAGGTCAAGAGGTAACAATTGAGAAAAAATGAACAAGAAGAGCTTTCGATTTCTGAAGACTAATCATTCACGAAATTTGAAGCCAAGAAACAATCAATCACTATCCAGAGAGGTTATTTTCAGACATACATACAAATCTGGGCATCTAAGGATACAAAAAACCTTAATCCAAAAAATTTGCAAATGGGTTCCCAGGCTGGTAGTGTTTTACAATGCGAGAAACAAAGATTCTCGCAGGCTGGACACAAGCAGAGTGTGAGAATTTCACACTGGACTAAAAAACAGGGTGCGAACTCTGGTGGTTCTCGCAGGCTATAGAAGGGTGTAGTGTGAGAAGGCCTGAAACTAAGAAAAATTTGGAAAAAAGATAAAATTTTTGAAGGAACTTCTGGACCCAGGGAGTCTATCAGGGTCTCCTCAAGACTCAGAGATTGATGGAAATGAAAAATGGTATGTTAAGAGCAAATGGCCAAGGAAAAACCACCAAAAATGGGTTGCATCCCCAGTATGGTCGCCAATTTTGTTATCGAACAAATCGATAGGTGCGGACACTAACAGATCTCCCTAGATCCACCTAGATCTAGAACAAAACAGGACATGACACTACTCTTTTCCTAAGTTGTAATCATTGAATCTACTAATAGGAAGGAATAAATGGCATACCTTTATATCACTTCCTTAGGTTTCTGTTGTTCCTGCTTCGCTCCAGTGCTCTTGTGAAGTCAAGTCGAAGACAACGCAAACCAACCAAAGTGAAGATAGAAAAGTATATTCAAGGTCAACTTATGCATATGATCAAGGAATTACACAATAAAGTAAGAGTGACTTTATGGGAAAGGGACATGCCATTGTATCATATTAATTGAAAGTAGAAGATACAACCTGATCACCTTGATGTCGCAAGCTTACGTTTAGTGGCCCTTGGTTCCAACACACACACTTGCTCTATACTTTCATGAAGAACATCCAATTCCTCTTGATAAACCAAATAGAGCCTTCAAGCTTCTGTCCAAACAGGGTTCTTCACACAATTCTTTCACCAATTCTTCATTCAATCTTGCTTAACCTTTTCCATGAGAAACCTTTCAATATATAGGAGAAGGAGA
>SNQJ01S0101825.1:31593-44185 GCA_010110895.2 Picea sitchensis
CCAGATGCAAATTTGTTTTGGGTTGAGGCCATACCAAAGTAACTGGAGGACATAGAAGTCTTCTTAAGTACATGAGCCTACCCAGAAACATATTCTGCGACCCAAAAAATCCATATGGTTGTTAGAGCAACGGACTATCAATTAATGGAAGAGAAATTGTATAAATTGGGAGTAGATAGTATCCTCAGGAGATGTGTCTTGGATCATGAAAGGTAGGATATATTGTGGGAGTTCCAAAATAGAGTTGGGAGAGGTCATGTAGGAGGAAAGGCCACTGCGTAGAAATTCCTCCAAGTTGGTCTATGGTGGGAAACACTCCTCAAGGATGAAAAGGTATATGCTAGAGCATGTGATGTTTGTCAAAGAGTGGGTAAGACATCACAACGATATGAATTACAACTTCAACCAGTTCGAGATCTACACGCATTTAATATGTGGGAGGTTGACTTCATTGGACCAATCAACCCCACAACTAAGCATTCAAAGGCTAGATACATTATTACCACAACTGACTACCTAACACATTGGGCTGAGGAAACAATTATTCATGGCTACTCGATCGATACTTCTGGTAGGTTTATTTTTAAGAATATTATCACTCGATTTGGATGTCCTAGGAGTCTAACCAATGATCAGGGAGCTCATTTTATTAGTATCACTATAGCAAAGCTTACAACAGAGTTCATGATCCAACATCACAAAAGCATCCCCTACCACCCACAAGCCAATGGAATAGTAGAAGCGTTCAACAAGATTTTGGAGAGAGAGATAACAAATTTTTGTTGTGAAAACCGGGAAGATTGGGATGACAGAGTTCCTACAGTACTGTGGGATTATAGGACAACCACAAAGAAACTGAACAAGTACACGCCATTTCAGCTAGTTTATGGGAAAGAGGCTATGGAGCATGCAGAATTCATCACTACGAGTTTGTACATTGCACAGATCATCCATATGTCGAAGGAATAATTAGTTGCGTAGAGACTCATGGAGTTACAATAACTCGAAGAGACCAGGGTTTTAGCAAACTTCCATTAGTCGGTTGAGAAAGTATGAAAAAAATATTGGCACGACAAACACATTAAGACTAAAGTATTTTCACAAGGATACAAGGTCCTACTCTATGACAGTCGGTACCAGAAGAATCCTAGCAAGTTGTGCATGTATTGGTTGGGACCATTTATATTTTTGGAGATCTAACCTTCAGAAGCAGTTAGACTTGCACAACTGGATGGTATGTTAAGGCCAAGATGGGTGAATGGTGCTCACCTGAAACCCTATATGTCTCAGAACTTAGCTGAAAAGGACTATTTCTATAGCCCAAAGGAGCATGTATAGTAGTTAGATTTGATTTTTATGCAATTTTTCTAAATTTAGTTAATAAATTCGACATGTGCAATGTTGCATCCTAACATGTAGTTCATTTCCTTTTTTATTTAACTGTTGTTTGATGCAGAACTGCTTACTCAGGAGTGCGGGATCAAAAGGATAAAGAACCCATTAATGACAATCATTAATATGAAAGGGACCCCTTTGTGGTCAGAAGGAGAACGAATTTGAATGGAATCTGATTCCATGTGCCACACGAACCTAGTCTAGTCACAACCTTTATTACCATTACGACACCCCGTCTGAATTGAGTTAAGCCATAAATTTGTGATACGCAAATATTTCATTTGTATTCATGTCGAGATTCCCATTCATTAAATGGAAAGGTCTAAAATCGGCGACGTCCCTATCCAACTTGCATAGTGATGAGGAAAATATATGAAATGATCTTACTCAAGCATTTTCAGATTCTTATGGGCTAAAGAAAAATAGACGGGAATGTCACCCTATGTTTATAGCCATCACAATTAATATCCTAACTCACAAGTATTGATTACAAGTGCCTAGGCTAGTCTTTTTATAAATAAAATTTTGCTAGAAAATTCATTATTTATATGATTTTCTGAATATTAAAGTTGTTGAAATAAACGTAGATACATAAGTAAAGACACCAAGTCGATAATCAAGACAGATGAGACATAAAGAAATCCTTTATTTCATTCCAATTCATCAAAGAGTCATTCTCTTTACAAAATTTCATGAAAAATATTTGGACGAAAGTCAAACTTAGACGTCCCCGATGAAACAGACAAAAGGACCTCTGACAAAAAATCAAAAACTGAACTCTAAAATTTGGATCATCTTGCCAAAAATTGTTTCCCACTTGACTCTGCACAATAGCCTTTGTCAGTGATGAACAATAATTCACAAACAGACAAGTCTACACAGACTATCAAATATAGATCAACGCCTCTGAAAAGAAAGTGTCTGAATGATGTAATTCATCCCTTAATCTTGCTTTCTACAATAAGACCCTCCTATCAAAGAAAAGAATTAGGTTTGTGATAAATTAAGGAATGATTGAAAATTGAATTATCTCAACACAAACTCAAAGATCAAACCTTAGTATGCTTCTCCTTTTGTTCTCCCCCTATTCATCCCTTTCCTTTTGCCTTTAAGAAAATTAGAATTGGTTGAAGTAGTTGAACTACTTCATTAGTTAAGTTAACTAAAGACTCAACAAACTTTTTACTTAGGGGGAAAAGTAATAAATAATAATAAGGGTTTTAAATAAATAATAACTAGTAGGTGGGACCCCTTGTGACTCCCCTTTAGCTCTTAAAAATCATAACATAACTAGTCAATTAAACAAAAACATCCCTCCTTGTTCCTCTCGTCATCATATTCATGTTTGACAATTTATCTCATTGATATTTGAACTTATTTTCAAAAATATATTACTCATATATCCAAAAACAACATGTTGTCCAAAACTTCTGAAGTCAACTGTCATCAACAATAAATAAAATAAAATTTTAAATCCCTATTTCCCACTCTAAGATGCAATTTTTCCCTTGTTGTTGCTATCACCTTTTGATCTCTCAAAATTTTCCTTTGGTTGTGCTGAGCCTTTAGGCATAATATCATTGTTCAAATGAGAACAACAATCCCTCAAATGAATCCGAGCGGACATAGATTTATTAGAGCCATTGGAGGGTAAGGAAGGGGTAGAAGTGGCTTTTTCTTTGTCAGGGTCATTGTGGGCCTCGGTTTTCAACCTTTTTCTAGCATGGGAGGACTGAACTAGTGAGTGGATAGGGGAATCTTGGACAATCTTATTGATAGGAGGGGGAGAATGGAAAGACAAATTAGGCCAGCCACGATGTTGGGAGACTGTTGGGTGGACAATCTCTTGCCATCCGTCAATTTTGAGAACCTCAGGTTGCAATGAGACATGAGGAGACACGGGAACACCAGTGGCTTGTGGAGCTTGGAAAGGAGGCTTTTTAGGCCTAGGTTGGACCACTCCTTGCCCAATCCAATTGAAAAATCCAGCCTAAAATAGATGGCCTAAATATTGCGAGTCAACATCAAAGTGTGGATAATCTTGGCCTTGTCGGGCCCCTGCTCCAATTACCTCTTCCTCGGTTACCTCTTCCATGGCTACCTCATCTGAAAAATCTCAACCCTATATGCATGATTGATTAGCAAGTAGTTTTTTATAAAATCATACATGACAACTCTTTTAAAATATAAAATAAATTTTGGCTTAGTAACATATCAAGCTCTTTATATCCAATCCACACAAATGATTTAATTGTTTTCAATGATCAGGGGGTGAACAAAAGGTTTTGGGATATGTGAGGGGTTTGTATTGAGCGAAAAATGTTAATGTGAGGGGGGAAATAATCATGGTTACTATTCACAGACAACACACAATCAACTGTAATTTAAACCAAGGAACATGTGACTGTAATCCATCCAAGAAACTGCGATTTCAAACTGTTACAATACATAATTCTCTTAACTATAATTAAATTTTAAGAACAAGGAGTGAAAAATGGATATGGGAAGGCGAGGGGATTGTAATTAGAAAAATGTGAAATGATGGTAGTGAAAGAGAGAGGATACTATTCATAAAATTAATCAAGTAATCCATCAAACCATTCTATATCAAACGCAAAAGATCGAACACCAACCAAATAATCATTGTGATTAATTAAACAACTACTGTGTATAATTCAATCAATTATGTGTATTAATTTGTTGATTGTTCGCAATTAAATATTTAACACATTGTCATCAAAACAAGACAATATGCCTTCCACAACAACCTGTAGAAGAGTTTTGTTTCTTCTCATTTGTCCACTTAATGTTTTAAAACAATTCCCAAATGGACACACATTCACTTATTTCCACCATGTTAAGCATCAAAACATCAACAATTGTCCATGAATTATTTCCTTAATCAAACACAAACACAAAAGCATGCCCAATTTCATCCCTCAATTCCAATTAACAATTAAATTGTAATGACACCATACTGTCACAAAACTCGTGCTTATCTCTACTACCATGCATGATATTCATCAAACATACACAGTGGACAATCAAACACATTCATCAATACTTCAAATTGCATTAATCCTGACTTTCCATTTAAACACATAGTAAGAACAATCGCCATTTCAAATCATACGATGTTGTGGGATACACAGACCATTCAAAAAAATGCAAGAGAATTTCTATGAATGTACATTTATAATTAATTTGAATCTAAATATCAAACAATGTTGAGCTATCAATCCAATATAAGGAGGCAGCAACATTATGCCCAATTCCATTTCTCAAATCGATCAAATTGAAACCAAAACCATATTGTTTAAAAACCCATGCGCATCTTTGATTGTGCCATCAAACAATATCCATAACATACACAGTGGACATCCAAGTTACGACTATCACAATTTTTAAATTGAAATACTCTTGATTGGCAGTTAAAACACACAGTAACAACAACCATCAATTCAACTTAAACATGTTGTAGAAATCCCACACATACCAACGCATCATGCATGAAGCATCGCTATTACGTAATCCATTATAAACTAATGTTGGGTTAACAATTCAATAACTACAATATATGAGACAACGACTGTGTATTCAATCCCACTTCTCAAATCAACCAATTAACCATGATGATCTAACGATTCGACTGTTATAATAACCAATGCAGTGACTAAATACCAATAAAAAAAACCACTATCAACATAATCAACAGAGACGAGCCAACATTCAACCACTGTCGATGATAACCCACCAACTCATAACAATCAACAATATACCCAACAGTGTATAACAGGCTCCATTTATTAAAATTGTTCTTTGAGTAATCAAGGGTTCGCTCTGTGGACCAACATAGGGAGACTGGATTCGACCCCCAACGGTGGGTGAGAAACCTTCGAGACCATACAATGGACACACATGCCATATCACCAATAACTTCACAAACGGGGTGACAATTCATGAGATAGGAGGGACTATGCAAAGAGGAGCAGAGGTTTCATTTTGGACCGTAATAACATCGAGGATACATAGGGTAAAACCCTTATGGATTTCCCAATCAACCCAAAAAATGTTGAGATAAAATAGAGAAAATAAATAGCAATCAACCTTAAGCAAGCCCATTGGAATAATAACCATCATAACCTACTGTGCAACCATAAATATCATGAACAACCCATACCCAGGTGAAACGATGTGAAGTGACACAAAGGGGTTCAAACCTAGCAACCCCATAACAAAAAAATGACTAGGTATGGTGTCAAGAAATATGTGGAGACAACCAACCAATCTGGATCGAATGAAACCCTTCAACCAAAACCAATAAGGATGAAAGAGACCCTTAATGGATTCTAGCACTCAGAATGATCAATGAAACTATGACTTCAACCATCATTGCAATGAAAACTACACAAACCATCCATTCGAGAGAAATATCACAAATTTACACAGTTTCTAGTCTTAAGAAAATCACATACCCATACATCACTGAGCCAATATATATTTCATAACCAGAGCGGGTTCATGGGTGGTAAAAAAGACATACCTGAAACCAAGAAGCCTTAAAATCAGAGCTTAACCACAATCAAACACAATTGAACAATAACCAAGCTAGGGTGACGACTAGTGGGAGAGGTATGGAGTGACATGCAGTAAATGCATGTCGCCTCCATCCTCTAGTCATTAAATTCCTTAGTACATGCCAGCCCACCATTCCATTAATTCATTCAATTAAACCATGCATCGAAACCAACATCCAAAATGCACTACCCTATGTCATGTTAACCATTGCCAACCACAATGCATATCACATGTTTTTCCATATAAGCCAATAAATTGTATATTCACTAACCATGTTAGCTAGGACTAACAATAATACATTTAATAAAATGCATGTAGTGTAGCATAGTATCATATTAGCATAGCCTAATTTCTTCTTTATATTTTTACATAGGTATCTTTTAACTTGCTCTTATTTCATGTTACTAACATGTGTGTTGTGCAGGTGTAACATGTAACAGATCATGGCACTAAATAACAATGTGATAACAGTGAATATAAGCCATTCACACAATATGGATTTTAAATATTAGAGCAATTAGAAACAAGACATAATATGCATTATCCATCTGATATTATGTCGCAAATAAAACCAAGATTTCATTAACCATGTAGAACCTTGTAAGCAATGTCGAACAACATCATAACATCAAATAATAACTAGATCTAATCTTCCAATCTACAAGGGGGTCCCACCTACTAGTATTATATATATCGTTAGCTTATAATAATAGGCTTTTGCAATACTTTGTGGTCAAAATCTTCATTTTGACTTTTATCATCAACAAATTGGCGACTCCATAGGGAAATTTGTTTTCATTAGATTTAGAGCTCGAAGCTCATGGTTTCATAGACCAATAAAAACATGTGAAGAAGATATAACCAAGAAGATTATGAAATAGGGGGAAGCGAGCGGATTTAATGGAAGAATGACCGGGAAGTGGGGAATAATTCATGAAAATTGTTAACTATGAGGGGGTTTACCACTGTGTGCATAATCGTTCAACTGAGATCTGCTCTTTAAATTCTCAAATGGAGGAAGAAATGGAAAGCAGAAGCGAGAGATAACCAATTTCTTTAAAAGACAACAGTGAAAGAAGATAGCAAATTCAAGTGCTTTCAGGGGGACATCGTAACAGATGTGTAAGCTTGGTTGCTATTGACTAGCAATATCTTGTAGGAGTGTCACTATGACAGACCTAATCCAACAACTTGACCAAAATCAAATACAAGACGAAAAGAAATAAAATTCATCACATAATTAAAATTGCAAAATTTAAAATAACTTAAAATAAAATGACATAATTGTAAAAGTAGCAGGAAATTGTTAAAAACAGAAAGCAGAAATCAAACTATTGTAAGGAGAGATGAAAAACAGTGGAAAATTGAAATCATAGATAGACTACTAATATACAAAAAATATCCAACGGCATTAGAACTTTCAAGTTGGTCCCACGTAATGTTTCAAGTGAGAACTGTTAGTGTTGTGGGGAAACAATTGCTCCTGTAAATCCTTTAGAATGTAAGAGTTAGTATCTAGGACAAAAGAAATCTTGAAGGGACCCAAAAATAACACTTGAAACTCTGAGGTAAGTAACAACCCTTTAACATAGATAATTAGATCATCAAGATATATATGAATTTTTAGAGCAAGATTTGCCTCACCCTATGCAATACTAAAGAGAGATCCTTATTCCATTTCCCCATGAAGACTTACTTTCCCTGATTAACAAATCCAGAGATAAAAATATAAAGTTTTTCACTTATACGCACCTTTCAAGCTATACATCAAGCGTATACGCAGGCTGCTCCAATACAACCCACGTACATTGGGATTTGTTCCAAAAAAGAAAAATTAAATGTTGGGTTTCCATGTCATGACAGGGGATCTTTGATCCTTAGACTTCCATATACTGGAAACACTATGACTCGACCCTTTAGTTTCATTTTGAAGGATATAAAGGAGCCAATTCCGAGCTATGGAAAGAGGGAGGAGAGAATTCAACTTTGAGAGCAAAGTTACTCTGGAGAAATTATTTACTTCATATTGATTATGCATCCCTTTGTCCTTTAAGTCTAAACCCAGTGTTCATTCCCTAAGCTCTTCCCTTATTTGATGGAGAACCTCTCTGCCTCCTTTATATGATCTTGTCGTTGGTGGAGGATTGAAGTGGTGGGGACCCAGTTGGAAGGAACTCATTTTCTTGGTTCTGAACCATGCCGACACGGAAGTCTATAACAATTTCACTTTTGTTGATCATTTATTAATAGAAATACTCCTTTCATGTTGAATTAATATCTTACAAATATCTGAATTGTTATCCATGGGCATGTTTGTTTTGTATATTAATGTATTATGCTATCTAATGTGCTGGCATTTTATATTATCACCATATGCTTGCTCTGATCGTTTGTTGAGAACTTGTTGCAGGTATAAACCTTTGTGTCGAAGTGCTCAACGGTGGACATCATCAAACGTTTTGACTAGGTAGGCCTCTTTCTTACCTCGATTGCAATTTGGTTTACATAGGATATGTTTGGAATGGACTTGATTTCTGTAGTCATACCTATCTATTGTGATTCACCCTAGCCATAGAGATATTTTCCTCATAACATGAATACTAATCAATTCATCAAGAGTTATTTGTATATGTATTTTAAAAGTGGTACTTGTGTCAGGTAAGCCATAAATCATATGTTCATAAGTCAAGGTACCCCAATCAATGATTAAAGTGGTTTTGCAAGAATCTACCCCTCTTACCTTGATTTGATTGTAATTGCAAAAAACATTAAGTAAGGGCATCATCTGTGACCCTGTGAACCGCGGAAAAATATTTTTTGTGTTAGGGAGAGGAGAATAACCTTTCATAATATCCCACTTAATTGCGTGAAAACAAACGCAAATTATTATATGTTTAGTGGCTTTCCAGACAGGGACCAAATTTGAAACCCATTCAGAATACTTTAAACCAATCTTCAAGATTTTTTTCAATCCTTTTTGAATAGTTTCTTTCGGTGCAGGGTTGATAAGTCTTTGTTTTTTCCTAGCTGGTTTTATGCCTTCCTTGATGGGGATGTCCTGTTGTATAAGACCAGTATCAAAACCACTAGGATCCTCATAAGACCAAGAAAAAAAATCTTGAAATTTACCAAGTATCTTGGCGAACTTCATTTTATCTCCATTAGAACATTGTGCACCTATTTTAACATTCCTTGTAGCCTTGGGTGTCCCAATGTTCAATGAGATGGTTTCACCCACCTTCCTTTTCAACTCTTGTTCTTTATGTTTCTCTTTATTTCCTACATCACTCGATGAAAACGAACTCTCTAGAGGATTCAAGCCCTTAGGAATCTTGTTATCTTCTATGGATATAATTTTCTTCGGATTAAAAGCTTCATTATGAATGAAAGAACAAATTCTCTCATCGTTAGGGAAGACCTGCCAAGATTCTATATTGTCAGGGATATGTGGACGATATAGAGTCTGAAAAGTACAATCAGGTCTATGCGGCAACAATTGCCGATTAGGAGAGGCTACAAAAACAAATAATCGATCAGCCATTGAGTTTAACTCCATCTTGACGTGAGTGATGTTGAAAGATAAAAGGTTTGATATAAGTGCCCAAACGTTTTGGGTATATCGTTTCATCAACTTGTTGCTAGGGGAGTAAATCTTACATACAAGGTTTACAACAAGCTCAAAATCCTCAAAAATTGAAAGGTGGCCACAGCCAAGATAAAAATCATTTTCGATGCCTAATAATAAAGCTTTGAATTTAGTGACATTGTTTGTACAAGAAAACTCCAACCTGTAATACAAGTTATGAATTTTCCCTATAGGAGAAATCAAGATAAAGCCAGCTCCATTACCTTCATTAGAGCATGAACCATCAAAGTACATGTGCCACATATCATCATCTAAATCGATTTGTTCCAAGGGATATATTATCCTCCTCGGAAAAGATGGAATACACTCCTAGGTCCTCTTCGATATAGTTCACATTAGGTTGTGGGAAACTCTCTATGTAAGGTGAAATCCTTCCCTCTCTAAGGACTATAATGTTTTTACCATACCAAGGAATGGATAAATGTGTCCCGTCGAGAGATAGGTATCCACATGTCAATGCTTGCCAATATCTTCCCAACATGATTGAGTAATTTCTTACTGGCATATCAATTACTTGAATGCTAAGAGTTATCCTTATTTCAGGGCGTGCGCACAAAAATAAGGTCACATATTTAATCTCACCTATGGTTGTTTGTTGTATAATATTTTAAGAGAGCATGCTTCTTCCATTTTTGTTTGTACAAAACAAACCTAGCTCTTCCATAATAATCTTCGACATCACACATGGGCTCGAACCACCATCGATGAGGCAACAATGGGCTATCTTATCCATAATATTTACAGAAATATAAAAATGGAGATTTTTTACGGGGTATCTAAAGTTATGTACACCTACTTTATTTATAGATGAATCATCTACGTTTACCTCTTTATAAAGATTGGCTACAACGAAATCTTTTCCTTCCATGAATTGTTTCAGATGCATCTGTTGTTCAAGGACGGAAACCATGTCTAGAAGGGTTTCATCTTCTTTGATGTTGGCCAACTGATTCAAGATGTTGTACCTGGAAGAGGGGAGAGGGGAAGTTGTTCCTTGACTGTCAAGAACCTTAGGAACCTTAATAGTAGCAACAGGTGAGGATGATTTCGGGCTAGAAGAATTACGGGGAGTGTCAAATTTTCCTTTGGGAGTATAGGATTTATTCCTAGTATTAATGATCACGACATCTTTCGGCTCTGCAAAATCTAGGACAACAATAGTATTTTATGGTATTTTACCAAAGATGTTATCTCTGGAACTCTTACTTACCTCACATGTGGCTTCCTTATGGCGTTCCTTGTAGAAGTTACACCAACTTCGAGGAAATATAGCTTTAGGCTGAAAATTATTTTCAATCAGATTTCTAAAGGGGGTTGCAAAAGAGGATGAAGCTCTAGGGGTGAGAGGGGAGACATTTCCTTTTCTCTCATATGTTATCATACGATTATTCATATCTTGTACTAGATGTAAGAGGGCGGACATGTCTGTCTATTTAACCGATTCTCCATGTGGAAGACCTTTTATTTCAAGTTGTTCTTCATACTCTAAACAAGTATGTAGAGAGAAACCAAGATTATCAATGGATTTTTCCTCAAGCCTATGACGGTAGGGGGATGGTAATGCATTGTATTAGTGCATGAAATCGGCTTGGTTATGAGTTCGAATGAGTTCAGGGATTTGATTGTATAACTTAGTGAAACACAAGTTGAAGGACTTGATGGTCTCACCATCCTTATAGGTGATGTTATTGTATTCTCGTAACTTCTCAGCTGGTATTTTAGATTTCCCATAAGTGGATCTGAACCAATAGATTAACTCCTCCCAAGTAGACAAAATATTAGGAGGAACATCAAAGAAATTGGTTGCATCGTTTCCTTCCAAGGAATTGATGAATAAGCGCATGCAAGCATCGTTGTAATTGGCCCCTGTGTTGTGACAAGCATTATAAAATTCCATCAGCTGTTCGTTTGTAGTGACAGTGTTATTTACCGAAAACCTGGGAATATGTTCTTTGAATTTAGGAAGTGGATGAGTAGCAGGTTCTAGGTTGAGAGGAGAGGGCACATGCCATGGTGTGGTTGTGGCATCTTCTTCAAACTGAAAAATTCCATACTTTTTAATGACTTTGGTGGGATTTGTGGTAGATTGGACAGGGATATGGTGGATATATAAGCTACCAATCACTAACAAATATGAATAATGAGAGGATGAAACACTTTCAGTGCCACCAGAGCCACCACTAGATGCCATCTTGTGGATGATAGATGAGGGATAAAAATACCAGATGGATGAAATAGAAAAGGTTCTCCTTAGAGAAGTTTGTTGGGTTGACAACACAATGTTTCTACTTCCTATTTCAACAATAGGATTAATTTTAGGTGATAAGCCTCTTCTTCTTCTAGGAACATGAGAGTCTAAGGACATGAAAGAAAGGCCAAAACTGAAGGAACAAGAAGGTTACTGTTGATTTATAGGCAGTCTACATCTATCTTCCGAACATTCTTGGGTACTAATATCTCGTTCAATTGTTGCCCATGAATGATTAATCTCAGCACCAGTATTGGCAGTGTCCAAAATGGTGTTAAATAGATACAAAGCAATCCTAGTTTGATCTTGAAGACTGGGGTCAATATTGGGTTGCCTTGCAATAGGCACAGACATTAAGAAATAAAACAATCAAAGAACTATTATTAGAAAAATAGATGTATCGATACTAATCAAGCATAAAAATTAACAAGAGAGATATTGAAGACCTCCCAAGTATGGTCACCAAATAAATGTTGAGGAAAAGATCTGAAATGATCTTACTCAAACATTTTTGGATTCTTCTTGGCTAAATAAAAATAGACGTGAATGTCACCCTATGTTTATAGCAATCAAAATTGATATCCTAACTCACAAGTATTGATTACAAGTGCTTAGGCTAGTATTTTTATAAATAAAAGCTTGCTAGAAAATTCATTATTTATATGATTTTATGAATATAAAAGTTGTTGAAATAAATGTAGAGATAGAAGTAAAGACACCACGTC
>SNQJ01S0101830.1:12628-43304 GCA_010110895.2 Picea sitchensis
GCATAGACACCCAACTGGGTTTCTGCAACCATTACCCATTCCTGAGTGGAAGTGGGAAGTGGTGACAATGGATTTCATCACCAAATTTCCCAAAACAAGCAAGCAACATGATGCTATCATGGTGGTGGTGGAAAAGCTTACTAAAGCTACTCATTTCATTCCTATAAAGGTTACTCACAAGGAAACCAATGTTGTTGATATCTATATGAGAGAAGTAGCATGCTTTCATGACATACCCAAGACTATTGTGTCTGACACAGACCCAAATTTTACCTCAAATTTTTGGAAGGGATTATTCAAAGGGTTTAGAACAGATATGAACTTCAACACAACTTATCATCCCAAGTCTGATGGGAAAACTAAGAGAGTGAACCAAGTGATAGAGGATATGCTAAGGATGTATGTGATGGAGAAACCATCTAAATGGGAAGAATATCTACACTTGGTAGAATTTTCCTACAATAATGGGTATCAAGCATCACTAAAGATGAGCCCATTTGAGGCACTTTATGTAATAAAGTGCAACACAACAGTAAGCTAGGACAACCCAGCTGATAGAGCAGTAGTTGGGCCAGAGTTGCTTAGAGAAATGGAAGAGCAAATGCTGAATATTAAGCAAAATTTAAAGGCTACCCAAGACAGGCAGAAAAACTATGCTGACAAAGGTAAAACTCACAAGGAATTTAAAGTGGGTGATCATGTTTTCTTGAACGTAAAAGCCAACATTAGTTCCCTGAAGTTGGGAAATTGTTCCAAGTTGGAAGCCAGATATTGTGGGTCGTTTGAAATCCTGGATAGGATTGGACCAGTAGCTTACATGCTTGCATTACTTGCATCTATGTCTATACATAATGTATTCCATGTATCATTTCTTAAGAAATATATACCCGATGCTAATCATGTTATTGATTGGAATGTGATTCAGGTGGAGAAAGAAAGCGCTTTTCAAGTGCATCCGGTATGCATTCTGGACGGGAAAATCAAACAACTCTGGAATTGAGCCATAGGTCTTGTAAAGGTCCAATGGACCTGGTACGGTCCTGAGGATGCAACTTGGGAGCATGAAGATGCTATGCGGACAAAATACCCGCATCCTTTTGAATATTTTGAAAATATTACTGATGTTATGTAAATGAGTTGCACCGAGGACAGTGCAAAAATTAGGGGAGGGGATTGTAATATCCCAAGGCCGAGACCCTATTGAATTGTAATGATGTTTATAGGCTAGTGAGCCAAGTGTGTATAAGATGGTAGGATTATGTGTTTATTAGGCCGAAGAGTCTAAATGCTAAGGCCAAAGAACATATTTTTGTATATGTAATTATGCATATTATTAATAAAAAAACATCGTTGCATGTAGACCGACCACGAAGAAATAGTTAAGGGGGACTAAGCTCCCCTGGGTAGGGAAAGAGATGGGGCTGAGAGGCTAGGAGAAAGGGGCTATGCTTGAGGGATTAACAAAAAGGGAATATTATAATGTATTTCCCGAAAATACTAAAGTTGGGAAATAACCCAGTTATCCTAAGTTCTTTTGGGGGAGGAACAAACACCAAGTGGAGAGGAATGAGCTCCTGGAGAGACAAGTGTCACCCAGGACGCATGCAGATTTATGTGGGAATTTCCACCGTTGTGGGGGTTCAATCTCCCCATTTTGGCTCTCTCACGATTCTGCAGTCTGAAGATTCTCACCATTCTCTCTCTGAGCATTCTGACCAGTCTGGCCATCTTTCCTCATGAGTTCATTCTCACGATTCTTTCCATCTCTTGTCCAATTCAGGCACGCACTAAACATGCACATAGCCAGAGCCATTTCCACCATTGTTGAACCTCTGTAATTGATGAGCCATCCCTTTCCTTACCCATTTTTTCTACTGTGGTTTGAAGAGGAGGGTTTTCAGGCCCGTGGCTGAAGAAGTAGGTTGTCACGCATGTGAGAAACTCTCTCCAGGTGAGAGATATTTCTAGGGAAGTGATTTCTCCTAGAGGGAGTCCAATAACAGCTACCGAGCTATGAGAATTCCTGATTCGACATGTTGTTGAAGCCCTAGAAGGGAAGTGGAGCAGTCAATGGACTATGGAAAAATGGAGGTGTATATTCCCGGGGTGGGACAAGCATGTGGGGAATGAGAGTTTGTGAGCAGTGGGTGTAAGTAGGCTCCTTGGAAAGAATCCTTCCTATTGCATTGTGAATCCTTCCTGTTGCATTGTGCATCTTCCCGTAGCCTCAGCCTAGCCTAGGATTCATTTTCTCTGGGTGGATTTTAGTCCCATCTTGGAGGTGACCCACAGTCCACTGCTGATAGCTTGGAGCAGCATGGTATAAGGCTGGGAAGTTTGTGGAAGGTCTGCACACAATCGATGGTCTTCTCATAAAAATATAAGTACCAATTCTATGTTAATTTTACATGCTATATTTAAATATTGTGTTTAGGTACATGTTTGAATGTTATTAGAATTTTCTGTATATATTGCATGTATGTGTTATTGTCACTTCCACATGAATATGTGTATGAACGAAATATTTATCTCTATTTAAATTTGCATTAGATATATATATGTATATCAGAGCATGATAAATAGTTTCAAGTAGCATGAACTTGCCTAGGTGGCTGGGTATGTTACAATATGGTTTTCATAATAGTTTGGTTTTGAAGTTGGTGGCATTTTCCTCGGCATGGGGTGGCCGAGGTACGCTACAACCCCAATGGGTAGGTTGGTACCTCAACTTCCCGTCATCATAACTTTTGGATACAACCTCTGTTTTAGGCGCGTGATAGCCTATTGGAAAGGTATTTTCGATAACTACACATTACGCCATCAAACTTCGACTCTGTCTAGAGTTTGACTGTGGCAAGCCAAAAAAACATTGTTTAGGGCCCCAAAATTTTCTCCACGCCAAAACGTCCAAAATTTTCTCCGCGCCAAAACGTCCTTCCATCTGACTGTAGTGAGCTTCTGAAATCATCTTTCCACGTTCACTTGCAGGAACAAAAAGATGGCCCAGATGGAATAACAGTCTGTCTTGAATGTGAAAATTGGTGATATTCGTGCCTGTACCCAAGAGATGATAGGTGGTGGCGAAGTCTAAATCTTGCTGATAAAGTTGGGGCCACTCAGATGCCTCATGGCCACATGAATGAAGCATGGTGGTGAGTGTAGCCACAAGAGGTTGACTAAGGTAGTCAACAACATGATTTGTTCTCCCTGTCTTATACTTGATGTTGATATGGAACTACTGCAGGTAGGTGGACCAATTTTGATGGCATTCGTTATGCAACTTCCCCTGTGTCTGTATGAACTGCAGAGGCTTGTGATCAGTGTCGATGATTGTCTTCTTTCACATAATGTAATGTTTACATTGACGACATGCTTATACAATGGAATACACTTCCTTGTCATAGGTGGGGTATTTCCAGACAGTATCAGAGAGTATCTCACTATGGTATGCCATCAGATGATTGTGCTGAGTGAGAACGACACCTACATCATAGTCAGATGCATCAGTCTCAATCTTGAATGGTTGTTGTAGATAAGGAAAGGATAGTACTAGAGATGAGCACAAGAGATGCTTCAGATCATCAAATACCCATTGTTTTTCCTTCCCCCGCACTAACTTTTCCCTGCCACCACCCTTGGTCACTTGGCTAAGGGCCCATGCAATATGGGAGACTCCCAACATGAACTGTCGGTAGAATTTGGCCAGTCCCAAGAAGATTTGAAGATTAGTTAGTGTGGTCGAGGATGGCTAGTCATGAATGACTTGGATCTTAGCTGGATAAACATGTACCCCATGATCATCGACAATCTAGCCCAAGTATTGGATCCTGTTCATGACAAAGGAGCATTTTTCCAAGTTGGAATATAACTTGTGCTGCCGCAGAGTGCTCAAAACCTGTTGAATGTGTTGCATGTGATCCTCCCAAGTTCAGTTGAAGATGAGGATGTAATCCAAATATACCACCACAAAATAATTGGTGAAGGGTCTCAATACATCATCCATCAACCTCATGAAAGTGGTTGGTGCATTTTTTAAGCCAAGTGACATGACCAACCATTCGAAGAGACCTTATTTAGATTTTAAAGTTGTCTTCAATACATTAGTTGGTTCAATGGGAACCTGGTGGTATCCAAACTTTAGGTCAATCTTGCTGAAGAACGTTTCCCCCTTGAGTTGGTCAAGAAGGTCATCGATTTTGGGAATTTGGTACCAGTTCTTGAATATTCTTTTGTTTAATTCTCTGTAATCAATGCATAGCCACCAGGTCCCGTCCTTCTTCTACACCAGTACAATCAGGCTTCCGCAAGGGGAGGAGATGGGTCTGATGTGCCCCTTTTGAAGAATCTCTTGGATCTAATGCTTGATTTCATCATTTTCCATCAACGAGCGATGATAGACTGGTCCATTAGGTAGAGGTGCACCAGAGTTTAGATCAATTGGATGTTTGAATTGGCAGTGTGTCGGTACCCCAGTGGGTGAGGAGAACATGTATCTGTACTCTTCCATGATCCCATCCACTTTCTTCTGCTGCAAAGAGAGGATTTTTGTATAGGTCACGGATGTGGCAGCGACCTTCTTCTTGCTGTGAGAATGGATCACAAAGAAGAAGAAATTCCCAGTCTATGAAATGACCTTACTTCATTTCTTAGTAGAGATTAAATAAATAGTGGTAGGAGGTGCTATGTTCGGTATCATGTACAATTGTCTACCCAAAGTAATAATAACACTACAGGGTCTAGACTCATACACATCATGACGCTTCAAAAAATATGGTTGTCCTAAAAGAAAATCAAAAACTTCAAGGGGAGAAATGTCACGCAATACCTCGTCTTTGAAAGGCTTGATTCCATATAGTAGACGACACTGTTGGATGACACATAGATCTCTTCCTTGGTGAAGCCAACCGATAGTGTAGGGCTAGGGGTGCGGTTTCGTCGGCAAGTCCAACCGCTTGACAACCTCTACTGAGATCAGGTTCTTCTGATTGCCACTATCGACAATGAAATGAAGTGGATCCCCATTTACCCACATCTATGAGTGAAATAGGCATTCCCATTCCTATGACTCTTCTGGTTCACTTGGATGGAATTCGGTGGTAGCGATAGTGGCATCGGGTTCAACATCGATAATCCGCTTCCCTCCTTCTGGATTTGATTCTGAGTCAAAATCGGCCTCTGACTTGGAAGCATTTAACTCAGCCATGAGTGACTACTTGGAGCGGTATTCTTTGGTGTTGTGCCAAGGGATTTTATGGTATTCACACCATTTTCCCATGTCCTTCTTCAATTTCTCATTACCTTTCTTGTGTTATGGCTTGGACTGGTTGTCTTGAGAGTGACCATATTTACTCTGTCCCTTGTTGTGTGGGTTGGGGATTCCTTTGCACTGCTTAGGATGTGAGGAGTTTGTAGATCCAAACTCTTTCCTCTTCTTCTTAAATTTCTACTCGATCTTGACAACATATCTATACGCGATACCCAATGAGGCGATGTCTAGAAACTCCATTTCTATTTGAATGTATCTAGGAAAACAATTGTGGTATTTTAGCCCCAGATGTCGGTCAGAGTCTTTGATACCCAATTTGGTGCATAGGGTATAGAAAATATTGGTGAAATCTGGTACTTTCTGGTCTGTGGCCTGACGTAGGGTGGTCCATCTGGTGTACTAGTAGTATTGTTCTTTAATGGCATCTTAGAAGGAATCCCATGTAGGGGTGACCGCAAATATTGGATATTCCTCTATGGCCCTTTTCTTAGAGTAAGTCTCCCACTAGTCCTTAACATTGGGGACGACCTCGAGGAGTGTGAAATTAATCTTTTCCCTATCCGAAAAATTGTGGACCGAAAAATACCCTTCGAGCAGATTCAACCATTTATCTACAACATCTACATCTATCAGTCCTTCAAATAATGGAATATCAAAATTTACCTATACCTTGAAGGGGGTCGCATGACCACTTGATGAAGATGCTTCTCTTGTGGGCAACCATCGAAGGATCTGTGCAAAGTTGTCCATCATTTCATTCCTTTTTTGTACAAGGGATTCATTGAGAAACATTTTAAGAGGATCTCCTACTTCATCATATTTCTTTTCGTCCCCCATGGGTTGTTGTCGGGCTCAGTGTAGCCGATCTTGCAAAGGCTCGATTGGTTCGATTCCTAACTTATTGTACCCAGATGTTGTCGGGGACATGCAAAGAGAAAAATAAACGAAGAACATACCACTCTGATACCACTGATCCAAGTTTAGGAGCAGAACGAACTGATTAATAGAATGAATACAATAAACATTGAGATACGATGAAAAACATATATATCCAATGAACAATATCTTCTATTGAATAAATGAAATAGGTTGAAACTATAAAACTCCATAACTGAAACAACTTGCTAGAATGGTGGTAACAATCTATACGAAGAGATGTGGATGCTACTCCCATCCATCTGAGAAGAATGATTATAATGAGGCTCCATAGGAATTTTTAACATTACTCATGAATGCAAAAACCCTAGACATCCAATGACCTAACCCTAGGAGGTGAAACGCCAAAAGTCATGTGGGCCCCAATGGGTAACTTGGTACCTCAACTTCCTAGGGTCGTAACTTTTTCATACAAACTCTGTTTTAGGTGCGTGATATCCTGTTGAAAAGGTCGTTTCAATAACTACACATTACACCATCAAACTCTTAGTCTGTCTATAGTTTGACCGTGGCAAGCCAAAAAAACACTATTTAGGGCCCCAAAATGGCCCTAGAAGTACAAAAAGATGTGCTGACATGAAAACATCCAAAATAAACCAGTTGGATTAGGTGGGAGGCCACCAATATCCTCCTAGAATATGTGTAGGGCTTCATACAACCCCATAAGTGTAGAACCCACAATTACAAAGAAGTACAAAAGAACGTGTTGAACTAAAAACTGTCAAGAGGAGCCGGTTGGAATAGGTGGGTGGCCACCAATATCCACCTGGATCAAAACATTATTCACCGATGGATGATGCATAAAAAATAAACGACTCAGATTACACACAATTTGAGATTAGTGGCTCATATTTAAGGGGCTATTACAATAGTAAAACAATCAATTTTATGCGAATGTTTTTGGTTTTTGAAGGTCATTAACTTGCGAGGCATTTTTGAGGGCTTAAATGACATTTTTAGGTAGTTGAAACCCACAAGAACAGAGTGTAACAAAATAAACTCAAGGTACACTCTATCTTTGTAGCTAAAATAAAATAACTCAAAGAGAGCTATCCAATGAGCTAAATGGTTCGCAAAACAAAGCTCATATGAGGAAGTTACAGCCAAAACAATGAGTGTATAATTTTGGCACCAAAGTTACTTCTAGAGGGAATAACTCCATGATCAAAAGTATGTTTGGGGAACATGAGCATTTGAGTGAAATATTATGACCCATAGAGGCCAACATGGAAATCATATTTTGGGTATGGGTACTTGAAAATGTGTTGGGAGTGAAAGAAGACACTTGTAGCATACTGTGATAAATTGAGTAAGATAGTCAAATCTTCTCTGGACCATAACTTTTAGCTCGAAGCTCAGATTTAAGAAGATGAATGGGAATTGGAAAGGTCTTGAGGAGTAGAAGACATTCGTTAACCCAAAATTTTAAATTGGGCATTATATTTTCTTAGAAAGTGATAAAAGAGAGTATCGTAGTAGTAAATGAGTGGAAATTGCACCATGTGGATGTTGTAAATTTTTGCTTAGAACTCAGATTGAGGCATGAATAAAACTGTTGGAATTTTTTTTTAGAGAGGAATGCATCTAAGGAATCAAATTTTTTATTTGGTGCATTATTTCCTCCATAAATTGATGAAGAAATAACTTGTATTCTAATGGATGGAATGTTTTATGTTATGCTTAATTCTAACAACAATTATTGTATGCACATTCTTGCAGAATTAGAGACACATATAAGCAGAACTTAGTTCCTATATGAGAAATAGAGATATGGATGATGCTCAAGGGTCTTACTTCCATGAAGATGAAGTTACAGGTCTACATATCAGCATGGGCAATGATGAGACTGAGTTTAATGGAATAATAGATATGTAGGAGCCTGTAACTATGAGAAGCCTGCAAAAGGAAGTGCAAAGCTATAGAGATGATAATGAGAGGATCATGAAATATCAAGAGGATATAATTTAAATCCTAAATATGTTGCAGAAGCAAGTCAACAAGGATTCATACATAAGGAAAGAAGCTAGTTCCAAGAAAGTGGAGGTGTCTAGGTCTCATGATAGGAGGTATGATCATGGAGGATCTAGAAGATCAAGGAGTATTAGCAGGAATCAACATTATCATTCCCTAGGGAAATCGACCAGAAAAAAATATGCACGTTCAAGGTCAACAAGAAACCAAAGTGTATATTCTTTCAAGCATCATAGAAGGAGACATGGCTCAAATAGCTTGCAAGGGGAATTGAGGAAAATCAAGCCACCATCAGTTGATGGAGAAAATAAGAAAGGTGAAGATGCAAAAGCATGGTTGATGGGAATGAGGAAATATTTCTAGTTTCATAACTATTAATCAAATGCAGAAGCCATAATTGTAGTCTACCACCTTCAAGGAAAGGAATCTATGTGGTGGGATCGACTAAAGCAGGTTAAGCACGAAAGTAATCTATGTGGTGGGATCAACTAAAACAAGTTTAGCACTGATGTGAGAAAATAATTTTTTGGAAGTAGTTCAAGAAACATTTTCAACAATAGTACTTTTATGAGATAATATTATGAAAATAATAATAAAAGATTTATTTGAACTCAAACTTGGTAACATGACCAGGATGAATATGAGATAAAGTTCTTGGAACTTCTCAAGTATGTGAGTTTCATCAAATATGAGAAGGTAAAAATTACGTGTTCCTCAAGACCCATCCTTTATAAGGATAAAATTTAGTTTAATGAGCCTAAGCGTTTGGAGAAATCCATAAGAAAGGATAATCATTTGTATGATAAGAACAAAGGAAAACCATCTTCCAAAGGGCCTAGGATGACAGGAAGAAAGGAAAGATGGATCAAGGAAGAAAGGATTCAAGACAACCTTCATCATAAATAGATCTCAATCATATAAGAAAGGGAAACCATCTCAAGGTGATCATAAATGATAGATCCCTTTGGGAAAGAGGCCAAGAAAAAAAATGATAGCAAGTTAGGGATGAAGAATATCACATAAAAAATGTTCTCATTGAGGAGATAAGATGAATATTTTTCATCGCTTCAAAAAGGAGGAGACAATAGAGGACATGGGAAAAAAACATGCCAATGATCTATGAAAACTTGGACAATAGACAAGAAGACTATCAATCCCACATGATTGGAATGGAAGGTAAGATTTATAATCATCCCATAACTATTTGACCGATTATGGAGCAGATCCAAAGTTAGTTGAAAGATTTAAATTGAAAGAGATGTGGGCATTAGGTAATCTCTTGGTTACTAATCCCTATTAGAACTAAGAGATCTAATTAATGAACTTGTTAAAGAATGCCTTATAAACATGAATGGAACTAAAACTAAGGAATATTTGATCATCATACCATTTGTAAATGTGTTGAACCCGTGATAGAATAGATTCATAGAAAATACCACAATACTACTTGGTGAGAGAAATTGAGAAAGAAGAAGCAAGAGAGAAAGAATGGAAGAATTCTCATTAACCGTATTCCACACAATAATAAAGAGGAATAATTTACGTAACATATTACGATACATGAGTAACCACGCACTATAGTGGTGGTCTAGAGGATTTGACACACACCAATAGTTACTGGAGGTAAACCACCACCTAGTCTAGTCTCCCAGTCAATTACGGGAGTGAATTGCCAATGTTGACTAGTTAACTTAGCTAGTCTATCAATCTTCAGTTATTTGACTGAAACTGAGTGAAGTGGGGAGGATATAAGGGAATCATGAGCAATTTTCTAGTCCGGTGATGATCCCAAGGACAATGCACATTAGATGTGATGATCCTAATGTCGCATGGTGATAATCCCAACGTAGCATATAGACTCCACTCAAATGATCAAACTGAAGTGGAAACCTAAGAGAATCTCCTCCTAGAGGAATATTCTCCTAAAATATAAGAGACCTGATAATGATTCACAAACATAGGGAATTATTAGGAAAAAATAAATCCTGGTGCATGTGTTGAAGTACCCAACACCCCTGAACATCATCACTATAAGAAATTACAAGAATGGGTCCCGACAACGAGGCCATGTTAGGTAACCAAATACAAAGATAAGGCATTCTCAGAGGAAAGAGTGGAAAACCTCATGGGAAACCCCAGCCCCCCCCCCCCCAAAAAAAAAAAAAAAATGAGAAGGAACAAAAACAGTCGCTAAGCAACCCTGTCCTTCACACCAAGAAGAACTCGCAACTTTGCAATTTTGTGCTCGTTGAAGATTTTATTGAATATGTAGATTCCCATAGACCATGAAGTAGATGCACCATTGGATGTCCACACATATCCACTTCCTCTTTCTCTTCTTATAATGATGAAGATTGATGGGTGTCTATATGCACTAAAAGCACACTAAAATCCCTTAATTAAATTATCAACCCAATGTAAGTAAACTTAGATAGCGCTTATATGTGCCTTTCTAAGGTAGGCTAGAGGTATTATAGTTTAACTAAGGAAATGAGCTATCTAAGGGCTAATCTATTCAAGAAAAGACTATTAATGATCAAAACCTATTAAGAAATTTAAACTATTTACCCTAAGTAATCTTTGAAAAAAGGATCGATGGATAGTCCTAAAAAACAAATGAAAACCCTACTTAAAGAAAACCAACTTAATCAAATTACAATGAACAAAAGAAAACTATCCACCTAATAAGAAAATAACAACAACAAACTACTTCAATTAGCCTACCACTCAAATTCAATAAGAAACTATCCCATTAAGGCAAGTAATGGGACAAGCAACCACCCTATCAAAGCAAGTAAAACAAGCAAGCAATCAACTAACTAACCCATGGTAATTCCCTACAACACCAAACTAACTGCACCACTCAATAAGCAAATAATCAAACTAATAAGAAAGTGAATTCTATTTTAAATTAAACTTCATAATTACTTTTAATTTACTTTTAAAATGAAATCTTAATCTACTAAATTCAAAGCATCAAGGACAATAAAAGTAATCAAAAACTTCCTTAATCTACAATAAGAAAACTATTCTTAATCTACCAAAGCAAGAAGACTATTCTCTAATATACAAAAGCAAGGAAACTATCCCCTAATCTATAAAAGCAAGAAAAACCCAAATATATGTTGATGGTTATGCCTCGTAGCTTATGATATCACATGACATTTTGACAATTTACTGAGCAAATCAAGTTTATGGATAAAATTCAATATTGACTTCAAGAGAAAAGTGAAAAGTGTGAATTAGACAATCCAATGAGAACTTAGCCATTATAGAAGCAAATATCAACTACCTTGCATATCCATGTGATTGTTCAATCTATGCATTAATCATCAACAATATAAAACACTATTCTGGCTTTAATTCAATTGCATTATATGCTAACTATGAAAATTCATACTACTTAGATCCATAACTGAAAACTAAACCTAAATAATCTACTTTAAAATTGCAACCTAGATCTAGAGAAGAAATTGCATAAAGTAAACTAAACTAATCCTACTCTTTAACAATCCAAATTGCAAAAGAGGAAATACTCATAAAACATAAATCAAATTCATTTCTATTTCAAGATAAGGACAAGAAAAGAAATAAACAAACCATCTAACAACTAGATAAGAAACCAACAACACCAGATAAGCTTAAACTAGAATTGAAAGCTAAAAACTAACAACTATCCATCAACCGAAGCTTGCCAAAGAAACCATAAACTAACTAATGTTTTTAACTCATTTTAAACTCTATTTCAAATATAAGGAAAAATCTAGCTATCATATAATTATACACGAGGGTTAGTATCTAAAACCTTGCAAGTTTGTTTCCTATCAATTAAAAGGTCATTGCATACAACACTAGCCTCCATAATAACCCTTCCGCAAAACTGAACAATTAAAACAATTAAATTACTTAACACAAACAATTTCCACACAAAAATAAACATACTAAAACTCATAAACATGAAATAAAAGGAATGATGATTACACTATACAAATTCACAAGCTAATTGACTAAATATTCACCTAGACTACTAGTGACCCCCCCAACAGGTCGTGGCTACACCTCAACAATGAATCACGAGCTCAAGAAACACGATTTCAACATTAAAATGAAAAACACGCTTTTAAAACAATTTTAGAGAAAATGTGCGGAAATGGAAAATTAGAGCTTAACTATCCTTTTCTCTCCCATTTGTCCCAATTAATTCCGATGTAGGATGAGAGGTTTGTCATGAGGTCACCAATGGAAGGGTCAATTCCCCTTAAAAAACAAGAATCACATTAAATGCATCTTTAACCACCTGCTTCTAGAAAAGCAGGAGCTAATAATCTACCAACATAACAACCCAATTGAAGCTGTCGAAGTTTAGTAGTTGGAGGCCAATGAAGCACACGAAAACACATGTCTCCACATTCCATCACCGGCCATCCCGATATCATAACTGCAACTCCGTATTAGTGCAGACAGCAAGCATGGAGTAACGGATTGTTCCAAATGAACCTCAATTCTAATTTCGTGAAATGGATGTACTGGACCCATCGGGTATACACGACACAAAATCCATGTGCCTTATTTTTCAAAAGATTCCACGCACTTCTACAAATTATACAAGTTAGCTCCTCCATAATAGTGCGCTTCTGGATGGAATGGCTGAGTCATTGATGGAAAACACTATGTGATTTTCCCTCGTGGACACAGATCACGAGATATCTTCCCTTTGGAATCATTAAATCATGCTGAATTAAACTTAAAACAATCACAAACTTCAATTATACTTGTAAGAACCACAACGATGAATACAAAACCTTCAAACTCTTCAAAATAGAAACACATACATTTGGTAAAAAAGGATCTTAATCGCCACAACCAACTCCATATATCAGCAACAAAAAATACCCCTGCCCAATTTGGAAGATTTTGTCCCATTGTAAGCAAAAAAGGGAATTCCCCCATGACTGCTTTCTGTCAGAGGAGGACTTCAACTTTAGGTGCTTCTCCTTCATCGCGGAATATTTCTCTTGTGTTATGACTTTGTGCTGTTTGCAATCGTGCTACCGAGGGTTGCGCGGGGTTGGATTTCCGTCATCTCAAGCCAACCAACTTTTAAGGAATTCAACTTTTCTTAGAGTGGAATGCATTGTGAAGATGTCTGTAGGGGTCTTCCTATCTCTCCACCGCTTACCGAAAATTCCTCTTGTTGTAATTTCTCCGGTTATTGGAGCAGCATCTACATCTTGAGAGGGCTTAATCCTTTGAAATATGTGTAAACGTCTTACCCGGTCTTAGCGGATATAGGGTAAGACCGAGGTAGGAGTAATAGGGCCACGGAGGAAAATAGGTTTAGGATTTTGTCTTTCTTTGAGGCTTTAATTCATCTTATGTATACTCCCCAAGCTCCGTGGAGGACTCTAGATCAAGGACATTAATTTGATAGGGTCCAAGTAGTTAGGGGGTTTCCTTTTCCATAAGGTTTTCCTCGTCTGTACCTTTCTAAAGGTTCCTCCTCTATTAAATCGATAGTTCCTCTCCTATTTGTGTGGGACTGAAAGTCTTGTTGAATTACTTCTTTTAGCTTTTGGGGTGTAGGATCAAGAGGCGTTGAAGGCATTGGGGGGTTGAAAATAGGCTTCTTGGTCTTTCCCGACATGATATCTTTGTGGGTATCAATGCTTCTTGCATTTTTGTTCCGCAAAAAAAATGGCTTGGTGTAGGAGGTGACTTTGAGTCTTTGAGAGTGGGCTTTGGAGAAATAGTCTTTAGATCTCAAAGGTTCTTTTCTAGTCTCATTGTCGCGAGGGTTTCGCTTAAATTGTGCCTAACTCATCCTAAATGTCACGTTTTTCCAATGCTAAAACAAGGAGTTTGATAAGACCATGGTGAAAGAGGCTGGAAGTTGGTCACATTTTTCCTCACCTGAGAGGACATCTTCTCCAAGCCTCTTTAAAAAGTAGAAGGAAAATTCAATGGTTTATTGAACTGAAGTGAGCTACCAATTGAAAGTGACAAGATTTAAAGGTGGAATATCTACCTTATCATGTGATCAACCTAGTGATGAAAATGAGAGGGCCTATTAGCTCCCTCTTATCCACCCTTGCTATCCCTTTTAGTTCCAGAGATGTTCTGAAATTCTTGTTTAAAAACCATGTTATAGCTTGATTGTAGCAATTGGTGGTTTTTAAACCATCTATCCCCACTTCTTGGAAGGTTTGTATCGCGAATTATGGATTCCTCTACGACCCCAAAGGTGAGAGACCCCACACACGATGTATTTCCATCAAAACCGAGGGTAAATTGTATTGAAATGCCATCATCGTAGCCCTACAAGTGGGAAAAAAATGCCCCCCAGCTGTCGAAGAGATCAGGGATGTCGAAGAGATCAGCGTAGGAAGACGACTCATACCATTTAGGAATCCGGGACGCTGTGGAAAAAATGGATGTAGGGCTAAATCGCGAGAGGATGCACCCGCTGAAATCGCACACCGTAAACAGAGGTCGAAAGTACACCAAGCATGGGAACAAAATGAACAAGAGGCTAAGCGGTTTGAAGTTCATGCCATGAATGAAAATGGGCAGAGGCAAGTGTGAGGAATAATGGGATAAACCAATTGAGCAATCCTTCGTTTATGAGTGTGCCTAGGATAGAAATGGTTGCACACATGTACGGGCCGAGTTCCATGTGTGAGCGATTGGAATTGCAGTCAGCCGTTTTGGTGGAAAGAGTAACGATAAGAAGTTGTATCAATGTCCAAGTATTTTGACTGGGACATTTGATCATGAAAATGTCTAAATTGCATCATTCAATCTTGATTTCCATGAACTAAATGCCACTGATTCATGGTTACCTGAAATTTTGGACAAGCATCGGGTGTATTTTCTATGACACTTCATCCGGCTAATCTCTATGCTAAAATGCATTTTTACCTCCTCAGAAGGATGGCATGTCATTCTCAATGGTTTTGACAACAAAGGATGGGAGCAGAGGTAGAAGCGTTCTATTATTATTTATTTTTCCACCATGCTTTTACCCAATCCACCTCAGATGTAAGATGTACTCAATTTCGCCATGAAAAACTATAATGAAAATAGACCAATAAAGTGGTCTGTTAAGTACAACAATTTATAACAATACTGTGGATTAACATTTCAAAAAAATAAAATGACTCAAGTTGATGTAACAAATCAGGACAATTATGAAAACAAAACACATAATTTTTACAAAAATCACTTCTTCTAGGCAATGTTTTCATTTGTCAACTCATGAACCCCTTCCTCACACCTAAGTATTGTGAAACCTCACAAAAAATAATATAGGAAACTAGTCAATTCTCCCACAAATAAGATTACTTACATCTCTATTAAGGTGTAGAGATAAATTTTCAGCATTGGTCTCCCACATGAGATGGTTAGAATATAACCCCACCTATAGGATACATATGAGAGATCCTATATATATAGATAAGAAGGTAGGTGAGATGGCCATGACAATCTCACAAAGTTAGTTCCTAAATGGTAGTACCCTATGGATTTCATTAACCCTAACTTAACCATACATACTTCATGTCGTACTTTGTCTACAAGTAATTCCGTATTAATCGACAAGTTTAAATTTTATTTATTTATTTGTCGACATCATCCCTCGGTGGAATGCCCCGGCCTGCCAGTTTCATTCAGACTTCATGGGTTTACTCTAGTCATACTCACAGATGGTACCCACCGGCTAGTAGACCTCGGTTTCAAGATCCCTGGATGTGGGTTAGTATCTACACCCTCGGAGACTGGCCCTCTATCTCTTAAGATTTTAGTATAATATTTTTATGGAAGAAGATGGGGACAACTCAAACAATTTTTTTCTTTTCAATTGGGATGGTATTTATGCTAGAGGATGACTTTCCATTATATATATTCCTTAGTGATTGTCCCAATGCAAGTGGTACTTAAGCAAACATAGCCTATATAAATATATGGTATAATCAAGTATTTTAGTGTGTAATGGATGGTACCATTGGGAAAGAACAGAAAGGTATCTCTAGGCTCAACTCATTTTCTTATTTTGTAAGTTATTGATGTTTCCATGACTAATCTCTAATCAAACCTCCTTGTTACTCTTAATAAATATACTTTACTTACTTCTACTTAGCGTCTTGGGAAAACTGCATTTAGAGACCTCTAATCTTTACGGTTACTATCACTCTTATATAGTGGTGAAGTTTTTCAAGAGCAACTTCTTTTTTTAAATGCCTTAAGAAAAAGAGAAGAAGTAAAATCTTTGCAAAAAATATGTAATTGCATGTGCCAGTCACTATTCATTTGATGCTTAGTAGAAAACAAGGTTCAAGTGTAACAATGTTTCAAGAAAAATCCTTCTTCTTTATATTTCTGGAAACCTGCCTACTCCTACCCAGATAAATTCCTACATAAATATCTAGAATTGTTTATCAACACAATTCAAAATTATTTACATACAATTCATTGAAAAATTCAAAAAAAAGTTTCCAAGAATAGTAGGCTTTACAAACCCAACTTAAGGCGAAGAGGTTGAGTTGGATTGCATATTGGGATTGGGCAATCGGTTGTTTCGGGTAATACATTGGTCTGGGGAGCTTCTGTGACTGATATATTGTTGTGTGGTTCTCTTTGTTGTGGAATAGAGGTGCTGGGTGGTGGAAAACCTAAGCCGTGCAGTGTTCTGGAAATTAGGGGTAAGGATGGTTGGACATAGGGACATGTGGAACTTGAGGGTTTCCCTTGGTTATTCCCTCCTCTCCATCCTGAAGCCAAGGACGCTGGTGCACCGTGGTGGTAGATCTCGGCTTTTCTAACTTGGTGAGTTCCACCGTTGTTGTTGATAATAGGAGGAAACCTAGATTGATCCGGGTGTGGGTTGGTTCCTAGGATGCCATGTCCTCCTAGGTGCATAAGAAGACTCTCTAGGATATCCACTGCTATAGATGGCTAATAAACCAATCAATGATGGACATTTCTCATTTCAATGGTCTTCTGTGCAGAAGCCACAAACTAAAATGTTATCTAATGGGAATTCCCCTTGAGGAATGCTTCCTCCTCCCTCACATCTCTTGGGCAATATAAGGTTCATTGTCGATTTCCTAATACCTCATTTCTTTTAATTTTAGGGTGTCCAATGGAACCTATCAGGCTTAAAATATCCTGCCTTGAAGTTCTCTAAAAGGTTCCTCACCCATTCCTTTGTGATACCACCTGAACTAAATGGTTTTAAGTTTCTACTATAAGGATCCCAAACATTCTTCCCTCTCAAGCTTATCTCTACTCCTTGAGTAATTCTACACATTTCACATATATTTTGGCAATGGTTTATGAGAGATGTCAACTAATTCCATCAGGTTAAGCATCTCTAGATATTCTTTTGAAATTCCATTAAGGAAAAGATCCGTAACTGCATCCTCTGGGAGGTCATGGTATTTTGACTTCTGGGAGATATAACCAATTATTTCCATATAGTCTTCAAGGATCTCATCTTCTAATTGTTGGATTTTGAAAATATCGTTACGATTATTTGATCTTGCAGTTGTCTTGGTACTTTTTAAGAAAGACATCTTTCATGGATTCCCGAGACCTAATACTAGATTCTCCCAAACCCACATAGAATCCTTGACCCAGTGTAGTCCTGAGGTGGCAGAAAGATTTTATTTCTATGCATCTGTGGGGTGCAGCTGTAGCTTCTACACAAGATGTCTAATTCAAATAGGAAGGTATCCAGGTATTCACTTCTTTTACCATAAAAGTTGGGAAATGATGAGAGGGGAATATTTTTCATAATGACATTTGGGGTGTCCAAAATTGGAAACCTTGAAGGTAGTTTCAATTTGGTTTCCAACTCTCTTCCTCCCCATGTCTTACATCACAGGATCCCCCGGACATCCATACTAGTTCGGTTTCCAAAAAGAGAGTACTTAAGTGGTTTTTATTCTTGAAGAGAACAAGATATCCCTTGATTGAAATTTCTTCCCACCGAGGGATGTCTGGGACTCTACTTGAGACCGTTGAGATTATTGGTGCCAAAGTTTCATGTCAATTTGAGAGACAATTACATTGGCCAAACTACCAAAAATTCATTCCACCGTCGGTTGATGATGTCTCTCAAAATTGGGATCTCCAATGGTAAGAAAAAAGGTTGTATTGTTGGTTCCTGCTGAAGGCTCAGTAGTCTTGCCCCCCATCCCACATTATTTACGTTTCACTCTTTGGTTCTATAGTGCTCCTGCCTCGGTCTCTCAGACTACTTGCCTCTTTGGCTTGAGCTAGTTCCTGTTTTCGGTACCCATATCATGAATTTATGAGTGGAACGCTCCTTCCCCCAAAAGGCCTAGGAACCTTGGTTGAAAGGTCTCCGATTTAGATTTAATGCATCTACATTTTGGGTCTCTAGGTCTCTATTCATGAAAGCAAACAAAACAAAAAAACTATCATCATTGGGTTTGGGGGAACCTCCTATAGCAGATGCGTAGGTTCTACCTCTCGTCGCCTTGTGAAAAGTTCCCCACCACCAAAACCACTAAGGTTTAGAAATGATCTAATTCCTACTCATGAACTTCCTAATAATGGCTTAAAATGAGCTGGGTATGTCTGGCATGCATTAAAACACACTAAAACCCATCACTCCTGTCAACCTGAAACCAGAGTTTAGAAAATTATATGTGCCAAGTGAAATGCGTGAGGTAGTATAGTCTAACTAAGAAAATGAGCTATTCAAGTGGGCTAATCTATTCAAGCAAAAGATATCTATCGATCAAAACCTATTAAGAAATTTAAACTATTTATCCTAAATAACTTTTGAACAAAGCATCGATGGATAGTCCTAAGAAAGCAAATGTAAACCCAACAAATCAAACTACTTTAATTAATCTACTCAAATTCAATAAGAAACTATCCCATTAAAAGCAAGTAAATAGACTAGCAACTACACTATCAAAGCAAGTAAACAAGGGGCAATCAACTAACTAACCTATGTAACTATACAACAACCAACTAATCAAAATTACTCGATAAACAACTAATCAAACTAATAAGCAAGTGAACTCTCTATTCTCAATTAAACTTTATAATTACTTCTAATTTATGAAAGGAAATCTTAATCTACTAAATTCAAAGCATAATGACAATAAAAATAATCAACAACTACCTTTAATATACAATAAGAAAATATTCTTTAATCTACCAAAGTAAAAGAGTATCTATTCCTCTTAATCTACAAAAGCAAGGAAACTATCCCCTCTAATCTATAAAGTAAGAAAATATAGTGTTGATGGTTATCTCTCCGGTGTCTTATGATATCACAATGACATTTGACAATTAACGATAACTCAAGAGGGATAAACCAATATCGACTCACATAAGAAAGAAAGTGTGAATTGGGCAATCTAGTGAGAACTTAGCGATTATAGAAGCAACGTCAACTATCCTAGATATCCATGTGATTATTCAATCTATGCATTAATCATCAACAATATAAAACATCTATTCTATTTAATCAATTGCATTCTATGTTAATTCAAGAAAAGTTCATATCATTTAGATTCATAACCAAAAACTTAAACTCAATAATCAACTTTGAATTAAAAATTGCAACCTAGATCTAGAGAAGAAATTGCATAAAGTAAAGTAAATCCAATCCTATTTTAACAATTCAAATTGCAAAAGAGGGAAATACTCATAAAACATAAATCAAATTCTATTTCTATTTCAAGATATGACAAGAAAATAAATAATCAAACTAAATAACAAATAGATAAACAAAACTAAACAATAATTGGATAATCAATCTAACAATGAAAACTAAAACTAACAACCATCCATCCACCAAAACTTGCCAAAGAAACCATAAACTAATCCACTCTTTTTAACTCTTATTTCAAATATATGAAAAAATCTAAGTATCATCTAATTATACACAGGTCACATCTAAAAAACTTGTGCTCTTTCTTTCCTATCAATTAAAAGGTCATTGCATATTAACACTAGCCTCCATAATAACCTCCAAAACTGAACTAAAACAATTAAATTATGAACATCAATTTACACAGTAAATAAACATAATAAAAATCATAAACAAGAAATCAAAGGAATGATGATTACACTATATAAATTCACAAGCTAATTGACTAAATATTCACCCGCAATTCACCCGTGTCTCCCAAGCAGGTCGTGGTTACTCCTCAATGATGAATCATGCCTAAGCAACATGATTTCACCATTAAAATGAAAAAACACAGTTTTACACAGCTTTAGAGAAAAACGTAGAAAATGGAAAAAAATGTAGCCATATCCTTTTCCTTTCCTAACTATTTGTTTGACTACTAATGTGGTATTTATAGAGTTTAAAATTTGAGAGGTCGACCACTGGAAGGGTCAATCTCCTCTAAAAAATGGTAAATCGTGATTCAATGCATCTTAATCGTACGGTTCAGGAAACAAGGTGAGTCAATAAATGCCCAACATAATAACCCAATTTGAGTTGTTAGAAGCTCAATAGCTAGAGGCTGGGCGAGCACAAGTAAAATCCATGTCGTCGATTTTCCCATCACGGGTCGCCGGGAGCATGATATAACCCCTAACTCGCCTACGATTTTAGTGTGATGAAGTGTTGATGGATTACCTGACAGTTTAATTGAAAGTCCACCTAATTTCTCTCAATCCATTCGCTAATTTCGTAGAAACGTTCTGGTGAGGGAATCTAATTGGGAATATTACGCACACAACCCATGTCCGAATTTTTTAGATTCCACTTCATGCTTCCACAAATTAAGATTTTAGTTAGCTATCTGTAATAGTGCCAAATGAAGTACCAGATCAGGTGTTGGATGAAGTGCCAAACGAGCTACTGGATGGAAAAAACGCATTGTGATTTTTCCCTATGACACACACATCAGATCGAGTATTATCTCATTGGAATCATTAAATCATGATGAATTAAACTTAAAACCATCACAAATCTCCAATTATACACCGGCATGAACCAATTTAATGTATTTAATACAAAACTTTTCAAAACTCTTCAAAACAGGAAATGCATATACATATTTGGCCAAAAGGATCTAATTATCGCCATTAAATTAACCATATCACACTTCAACAAAGATCCAAATAAAGTTTGATGAAACTTTGAACGCGCTTTTTGAAAAAAATGCTGAAATTTTGTTGATTTTCAAATGATCATAACTTCACTTCAATGCATCGCTCGTGATGATGTTTTTTTTGAAATTGGATATTTTCCTTAGAGGAATCTAAATATCCATTTTGTTTTGCAAAATTTTGATCAAAAAATATACTGAGTCCCGTGCGCTACCCTCTTTTTTTGTCTCTTGAGATGCATGTATTGTGCATGGAAAAGTGTTTGGATGTGACCCCTTAGATGCATACCATATATCTTCCACACGAAATTCGAAGCAAATATGAAATGGAGTAGACATCCTATTCAATTAATGAAATACAATTTTTTACAAATACTTTTGTATAAGACTCTTAATAATAAGAGGCTAATAAGAGGCTTGATCTTCTAAAAGTTTCTCTTCTGGCTCTATCTACTCAACCTCCTAAATGAAATCTTCACAATATTATTAATTCCCAAATAGAACCTCCAATAAAGTCTATAATTCATTTGGAGTTAATCCTTGATTCTTCATATACTTGATGGAGAATTTCAAAAGAAACCAAGATACATCTTATGGCTATATCTTGTCTATTGAGAAATCGTTTTTCTCATCAATGGAATCATGTTCTACTTCCATTGCCATGATTATTTGGTACAAGCCCAGACATGAGTCGAAGGTAATTCTTTTGTCTTCCACTCTGTATTATGAGCGGAAAAGTATAGCCTATGAATAATCCATCTTCCAATGATCTTCAATCTCAAGACTTAAAATACTGGTGTAGCTTTTGCTTAGCAGCTTCATCACTGGATACCATGTAAAATGTGTTGAACCCACACAAAATATATCTAGATAAGTAACACCACACACATTTGCGTAGAGAAATTGAGAAATGTAAGAAGCAAGAGAGAAATAATGGAAAATTCTCATTAACTGTATCCCACACACAAGAGTGAATAAATTTACAATAGATATAGGATAAAAGAGTAACCATCGTGCCATCAATGCGGAACATAGTTATCAATTTTAATGAGAATTGTGGACTTCAAAATGAGAACTTCTAGCCCTTAAAACCCATATTTTTGCATAAATCATGGTGTAATCAAACCCCAAATAGTGCCGGTGCTACTTGCACCATTTTTGTAACCGTGTCAAAATTACAACTTTTTCAAGCATGAGCTTAAATGATCAAATGGATTCTCAAACAAACTTTAAAATCAAGCCCCAACCGTGGCAAGTGAAGCTACCAAGTAAGAGTTCATTTTGTAGCCAAGTTAAAATTACAACTCTTTTCAAGCATGAGCTTAAAGGATAAAATGGTTGCTCAAAAAACTCTAAAATCGACCCCCAAATCAAAACATGGTGCTACCGGTAGAACCACATTTTTCTCGATCGGTTAAAATTACAACTTTTCTAAGCATGGCTTTCAAAACATAAAAACATTTGCTTAGAAAAAACTTAAAATCAACACCTAAATAAAACACATGATTTTCAACAAAAGTAAAATGATTTATTGACCTACTCTAGAGTGTTAGCAAACCAAAAAACTGAATATGTATGAACAGAAAAAATAACTCAAAAAAAAAAAAAAACCCAAAATTAGATCTTAAATGGTCACTTGAAAATTTATTTACTAATTTTTTCTCCTTAAATTCACATTAAAAAATAAATAAAGAGAAAAATAAAAGAAAATCTCCACAAATATATATTTTTAATAAAGACAAGCACATTTAAAAAAATATATTCAAAATCTAAATTTAAAAACAAATAACAAAACTTAACAACAAAGTGGTGAAAACTAAAAGAAAACTAAAAGAAATGAAACAAATTAAAATTTGGTCGGAAAACAATAATTTAAAAAAATATGTTTCTTTTGTTAAAACAAAGAACAAAAAATGCCTCCAAACTCTAAAAAAACAAAAAGAAAAACAGAGAAAAAAAACTAAAAAATGCAAAAAAAATAAAAACCACAAAAATATTTTAAGAAAGACACATTTAAAATAAAACATATTTAACTAAACTAAATTAAAAATCTATAAAAATATTTTTCATAAATATTCAAAAAAATCTATACGAGATTTATATATAACATATATGTTTTTATATATAAACATATAATATGTTTTACATAATAAAATATATATATATATATATATATATATATATATATATATATATATATATATATATATATATATATATATGTTTTAATATGTCCATGGGACTGACTCGCATCGCTGGACGTTTGTGATGCCCGACATCGCTACTAACCCCCGCTGGACCCGCCCCAAGTCCCACATACATATTAATAAATACACATAATACTACACACACACATAATAAAGTAAGTTTCTATAAAAATCCTTTCAAAGTAAAAATTACAACATCAATCGCTTATCCTGCATCAGAATTACTAAATTGACCTGTGGGGAAACCAATTCAGCCAACTTGCCAGGTCCAGAATCATTGTATCAAAAAACCAGTTATAAGACATTGTCTAACATCTCGAGTATAATTGCCCCATGAGGGAAACCGATTCACTTAGAGTATTATACCCTCTAAGACTGACAAACATAATTGATTATAACTAAAAGCGACAAGTGGAAAAATGTAATCAAAACACCTGTGCTACTCAAGTTGTGGGCTTGTAACGTGGCACCACATCCGAGAAGGTGGCCTTGTGAGTTGGAGCCGATTTTGGTGCTGCATCCTCTACCGAAGACCTGTGCGGAGTTGGGACCAGTGTCGGTTGTTCGTCCCTTGATGCATTTGGTGTCGTTTCTAAGGGGTGGCACGATCCGTGCAAAGATGAAAGCATTTGCAGGATTTGTTCCCTTCCCGTCTAAGACATCCAAATGAAAACACAGGTCCTCCACTTCTTTACACACTTCGAACACCACATCTTGCAGAATTGCAAGACCATCTTATACCTTTGGGAAGGTGGCACAGTCTGGGCAATGTTGGAGAAATTTCTATTTTCGATACACTAGTTCAGTGGGAGTTAACTGACTAGTACTATTTTAGACTTTAATACTAGTTCAATGGGAGTTAACTGACTAGTTCTATTTTAGGCTTTCTAATCGTATACCATCAATATTATGCATGCATTCCTAATTATAGGATGTCATTGCCTATATGAGTGAAGATCACTCACTCATTGATAAGATAATAATATGCATTGATTCTCATTCTTCATTGTGTATCTCTCTTTCTTTTCCTGATAAGATTTGTTTGTGCATGCTTTAGCTAGATCTCCTGTGCAGGTTTCTATGAAACACTGACATAGTATCAGAGCTATGCTGCTTGGAGCAAGCCAGATAAGCCAAAGAATAAGGAAAAATAGAGTTTCGGCGAGCTAAATCCGTGCTCGTAACTTTCAGCAGTGATTTCTTAAAAAATATTAATGTTTTGAGGAAACAACCCGAATGGGAAGTAAATTGACCCATTCTGCAAGTGGGTTTTCAACCGTTTGGTGAAATTCCTCACTATTTGCTAATAAAGTAAGCCAGAAGATAGGCTCCTAAAACTGATATGAATCTATGGTCGTACCTTTCTACGGTGATTGCTCCCAAAATATTAAGTTTTTGAGGAAACGACATGCACTAGAAGTAAATCACCCCATTCTGCAAGTGGGTTTTCAACCGTTTGGCTAGATTCCTCACCGTTTGCTCAGAAAGTAAGCTACAAGATAGCCTTCTGAAACTGATACGAATCTGTGGTCGTAACTTTCTACAGTGATTGCTCCCAAAATATTAAGTTTTTGAGGAAACGACTCACGTGAGAAGTAACTCGATCCATTCTGCAAATGGGTTTTCAACCGTTTGACGAGATTCCTCACCGTTTGCTCAGAAAGTAAGTCGGAAGATCATCTATTGAAACTGATACAAATTTTCACTTATAGTTCCATTTCTGCCGCGATTTCTTAAATTTTCACTTGCAGATTGAGAGTAAATTTTTAAGGGTTCTTAGAAAGAGTGAGAGAGATGGATAAGACAACTATTATACAGTCAAACTTGGTGGTAATCCTCACACCATACAATTATTTTTATTGGAAGCCCAAGGCAGAATTCCAACTCAGAAGGAAAAGACTGTATGATTTGACGATGGCGACATAAACATAACCTACATCAACGATTGAGAAGATGAGATGGGCGAACCGTAAGGATGAGGCCACAAGACTACTTCTCGAGTTAATCTCCACTGATTTATGGTTTCATGTTTTCACATGCAAGACTCCAAACAAGATCTGGACCACCTTGGAAGGACTCTTTGGAAAGCAGGATGAGATGCGAGGTCATATGATTGAGATATAGTTGAATACCTTAGACCCTAAAAGTTTTGATAATATACAAGATTTCTTTACTAAATTTAAATCTTTGATTTTGAGCTTGGGTGAATGTGGTATTGACAATTCTACTCAAGAGAAACAACTTATTCTAACAATCTTGGCCAAGCTAGGACCAGAATACGTTGTATATGTCTCCAATTTCCATTCTGGCAGATGTTTTTTTGGAACAAATTGGAAAATTCCTGCGTTGACTCTGTTCATTGAGTCTCTTACACAAGAGCAACCAAAACTTATACATATGAGCCTAATGAAAGATCCCAAAGCACATGCACTCACCATGCATGATGGAAAAGGGTCATCCAAAAAGAACAGGAAGGAGGGATATTCCAAACCCTTTAATGATTCTTCAGGTTCCAAAGACTCTTCAGATTCCAAGATTCCTACATCATCATCATCATGCTCTGGTTGCAATTCATTCCTCATCTAATTCATGGATTATAGATTCTGGTGCATCCCATCATATGACAGTGAAAGAAAAAGTTTTCTCTTATTTGAGTCCATGCTCAAGACCCCCTATTCTCATGGGGGATGATACTGCAGTAGCAGTAGCAGGAAAAAGGGGAGTGGAACTCCATAATGGTAGTTTTGAGAATGTTTTACATGTTCCAAATCTTTCTATAAATCTACTCTCAGTTTATCAGATCACTCAGAAAGGTAAAAACGTTGAATTTACATCAGATTCAGTTTCAGTAATTGAATGCATGACAATTCCATTATTGCAATTGGTGAGGTGGATCACAAGTCAAGTTTGTATAAATTCACTAAGTTTTCTGACGATGACTCCTCTATTCTACTTACACATAAAGAGAGTACTTTGCATGCACCTCTAGTGCAATATGCATATATTGTTGTGCTTCCATCAATTTCAGACATCAGAGATGATTCCATACACTCAGATTCTATATATGGAAATAATAAGGTTGTACAACCAGATAATAAGCCAATGCCGAAGCTTCAACAAATGCCTAAGAAGACAAAGGCCACACTTCAGGCAACAGGAAACCTTGCAGGGAATCCACTGGATTTGAGGATGACTCGATCTCAGCATGATGAGCCTTCTCATGTAATCTCATCTTCAGAACCTGCGATGCCCATGCATTTATATATGGTTCAATCTACTAATCCACATAACTACAATAGGGTTGTGGGAAATCCATTATGGCAAGCAGCCATGCAAAATGAGTATGACTCACTTCTAAAGAATCAGACTTCGCATCTGGTTCCACTTCCACTAGAAAGGAATATTTTTAGGTGCAGATGGGTCCACAGGATCAAGAGGTACAAGGCCTGACAGGTTGCCAAAGGACTTCATCAGATCCATAAAAATTTCTACATCTTCACGAAGACTTTCATTGAGACGAAGCTTCAGACTTTGTGGGATCGTCTTGCAGTGAAGAACACAGTTGCCTAGCTGCTGCTTCTTCTTTTGATACATTATCTTTTGAGGGGGTTTTTTGTTTCCACATGGTTTTCCCTCTTTCCTTGTTTCTTCAGTGTTCATTAGTTGCATTGTACATGAGTACCTAAAATGACCTAGTAGTCGGGACTCATATTTTACTCCATAGTGATTTTCAGGGGGAGTGTTGGAGAAATTTCTATTTTCGGCACACTAGTTCAGTGGGAGTAACACTAGTTTAGTAAGAGTTAAATGACTAGTTCTATTTTAGACTTTAACACTAGTTCAATGGGAGTTAACTGATTAGTTCTATTTTAGACTTTCTAATCTTATACCATCACTATTATGCATGCATTCCTAATTATAGGATTTCATTGCCTATATGAGTGAAGATCACTCACTCATTGATAAGATAATAATATACATTGATTCTCATTCTTCATTGTGTATCTCGCTTCCTTTTATTGATAAGCTTTGTTTGTGCATGCTTTAGCTAGATCTACTGTGCAGGTTTCCATGAAACACTGACAGGAAAGAGTGGGGTTGCTTTTGATATTTTCCATGGCCGCCAAAGAAACCTTCACACGGAGGTTGGGCCGGTGGCGAATGCACTGGCGAAGGCTTAGGTGTAGAAATCTCAAGAGAATTGGGAGGAGCAACTAGGGTTGGTTGCGAAGAAGAGGCCAAGTTTGGTATTGGCCCTGGGTTGAAGCCCAGTGAGTTTCCCAAGAGATCAAACCATTCAAGTATGCATTCATAGGGTGAGGAGAGGGGCAGGAGACTGTTGAGAGTATGGGCAGACTGCTCCAAAGAGGATGGCGAGGAGGGTGATGAACTGTGTGAGTATGCAGGGGTAGGTGGGGGTCGAATTTCCAAATGTGGTCGATTTTGTTGCGAAGCTAAGTCGTGTTTGGACTTCCCTCAGAGTCTCAGTATAGATGAAGCAGAGAAAAGGAAAGAAGGCATAGGGAGAAGGCGAAGAAGACCAAGGAACACCAGAGGAGGGTGCAAACTACCAGTAGACTCGACTAGGAACAAATAGAGCTGAAGGCGAGGCTAGTGAAATTCATGATTTAAAGACCGTTGAGAGGAGAGGACGCACACAAGCACATTAATGGCGAATCCATTGAATGGAAAGGAGGCCAGAGCAGAGCGCACTAGGATTAATGACGGTTTGATAGCAATGAAGCTTCTTTAAATTCATGGCATGGGAGGTACGGAGGGACACGTGCATGTCACGTGGTTGATGCCTTGTTGACCGTCTCCATTCCTTTCCATGCAACACTTGTTCTTCACTATTATCCCATCCGAGGGACTATCAATGGCCAGAGAGTTTTCCTTGCATCTCTGGAGGATGGGATGCATCTGGTGGGTGGAAGCTTAGCAGAGAAGGTTCGGTCCCTCCAAGGAAGTTCCAATATTGGCTAGATCATCTGCAATCTGATTCACTTACCATCTCACATGAAAGGGGATGAGAGCGTGGTGGGGTTGGATGAGCATCGCAATTGTTCTGAGCCCATGAGATAGTCACCAACAAGGAGAGATTTTGTTTGGATCCACTCCATTCAAAATTTTCCTAAAGAGGTTGAGAACCACTTGCGAGTCACCTTCCATAATCAATTTGTGAAAGCCCTGCTCTAGATCTATTTGAAGACCTCTTGTAAGACCCCATAGTTTTTCCATGTTGTTAGTTGTATGGCCCATGCTTCCTACAGAGATGAGAAATATGTTCGCCTGTTGATTTCGAAAGACCACTCTGAAGCCTGCTATGCTCAGATTTCCTTTGGAGGCCCCGTTGAAATTCATCTTGATAAAGACTTAAGGAGGAGAGGACCAGTGAGAGGGGTTTTCCTTATATAGTTTTTTCTGAGGAGTGGAGGGTGAAGTCAGTTTTAACTTGAGATTCCAGTTATCCATGATGCTCTATTCTTGAATTGGATAGATTAGGTCCGCTTCAATCCAATGCTGCAAACTGATTGTTTCTGTGATGTTGATGCAACTTCGGGTCCAATAGTATTGCCAATATTTCTAAATGTTCCAGAATATTCTTCTATTTCTTTCTTGCCAAAGCTACCAAAGGATGATACCCTGGAGTAACTGCCATATGCGGTTGAAAATGGGAGATTGGAAAGCCACTTCCTGCCACTCTTCAATGGTTGTGCTTATACTCTCCCTCTTACGATCTGAAGTGCGCATGCCGAAAGCGCATTGATCCAAAAATTGGGAGCTGAAGGTGCATATGTTTAGCAGGTGATTAAACGATTCTGCATCCTTCATGCAAAGCGAGCATATGGAAGGCCCTGTGAACCCCCTTTTCATGAGATTGTCCCAAGTGAGAATGCTACCATGAACCACCAACTAAAGGAAGGTGTTGATTTTGGGCCAATGGTTGAGAGACCAGATTTTAGTCCAGACCTTCCCTGGGGAAGGTGATTAAAATTCTTGTTGATAGCATAAGCTTCTTGGATATTGAAAGTACCCCGTGACGAATGTCCCCATCGCAAGATGTCCTCTCCTTGAATAATAGGAATTTTCCTGGCATTGGTCAGGTTGTACCATGGTTGTAAGTCCATATGCTCTTCGATGTGAAGGTTCTCTCTTTTGGATTTCCAGCATATCCAAGTGGCATATGTGGATTTTTCCTTCCAATAGCCTGCCACTTTTGTGATCCTTGCTTGGTTAGCCAGGGTGAGAAATGTGTCAGCCCGGGCATCCTACACCAAAATAGGTAATTGTTGCCATGAGTCATTCCAGAAGAAATCTGTTTGGCCATTATGAATTTCCTAGAAGGCGTGATTGACCACTAAGATTCAATTCTTCCTGGCTGCCATCCAAATCAAGGAGCCTGGGGTGTCTCCATTCCATCTAATTAAGTTTCTTTCAGCTGTGTTGGGTGTGTACTTTCTTCTTCATATCTTGGCCCAAAGATCTTGAGGTATCTTCAACCATCTCCACCAGATTTTAGCGCTCAAGAATTTGTTCATAGTTGAAGGATATTTTATTCCTAAACCCCCTTGAGCCTTAGGTCTGCAAAGATTTTCCCAACTGATCAACACTAGTTTTTTCCCTGTTTTGATCCCCTGCCAAAGAAAGTTCCTTTATAGGGCTTTGATAGCATTAAGAATGAAGCTGGGAGATGCAAGGGACAAGAAGGTGTATATGGGAAAGGCCTGTAGCATGAACTTGAGGAGGGTAAGATGACTGGTAAGACTAAGAGAATGATAGGTCCAGGAGGAAAGTATTTTCAAAAAGGAAGTGAGGAGACTTTCCCAGGAGCTGTTTCTAAGGGATTTGTCGAGGAGGGGAATACCTAGATATTTGGACGGAAGGGAGCTTCAAGTGAAACCCAAGATCTCGGTAATGTGGAGTTGTATTGGCATGGTGGTGTTGAAGAAGAAGATCCAGGATTTGTCCTTGTTAATATCCATTCCAGAGGCCTCACAGAAGGTTTGAACAATGGAGAGGATTGTTTGGGCCTCTTGGACCATGGAGGATCCCATCATTATAGTGTCATCAACAAATTGACTATGAGATATCGGAGGATATATGCCATGCAAGGGTAATCCTGCCAGAGTATGATTTTCTATTGAAGCTTGAATGGACCGACTAAGACCTTCTGCCATGATGATGAAGAGGAA
>SNQJ01S0101830.1:43314-60447 GCA_010110895.2 Picea sitchensis
GAGATGATTCTTGAGATAATTTTCTTTGAGCATTTATGCTTTGCTGTTCTTGGAGTCACGGGCACAAAGGGCCAAGAAACCGAAAGGTTTCTTGGAGCTAGGAAGTCAGCTAGGCTCCTAGTTGGTAGGGAGGATTCCGTTGTTTCACTCTGGGCAAGCGGGAAAAGAATACTTGGAAGCGCCCAAGACTACACTACAACTGATGAGCTTCTACAAACTAAGGAAGAGGTATTTTTCAGTGAAATTTTTGTTATTGATATTTTGAGTATACTTATGTTTTAAGTTCTTAAATCTTAAAGTTAGCCTACTACTTATTTCATAATGTTATTATATTTATCATTGAGAAGATGTAGAAGAAATGTGTAAAAATATAAAATAAAAAATCAATGAAATAATGCTAAAATAAAGTTGTTAATGTGTAAGTATTTAGATAAATAGTTACTTTGCTTAGCATCCTGTGGATGGGTGCTACAATGCGAGCTTCCAGTGTTGTGCCTTCCATAATGAGAGAATCAGAGAGGAGGAAGCGATCCAGCCGACAAGCTACCTGATGGGTTCCCGATCTTCGATTAATCCAGGTGAAGAGGCCATTTGGTGTTTCTATGTCAATGAGGCCTAGCTTATTAATTAGGCCTTGGAAGTTCCTTGACTCTGCCTCGAGTCAACGATTTGAAACTATGGAATTTTTGTCCCTTGGTGTGGCTGGTCCGTAGACATTTGTTAGTTATCCAAGCTTGTTGGAGCAAATGAGTCGATAGGTCGCAGAGATGGACCATCTGGTTGTGAAGAAATTGTCCATGGCTACCAAGATTAGGTTACAAAGAATTTCCAAGCCTCTTGCGGAGCCCGTAGAATCTGTGTAGATACCTTTCCCTTGCTTCCAATAGCAAGAGATAAATCTATCCATTTCTTCCGTTGCATATTTTGTTTCTTAGAGCATCATTATGTTTGGTTTTTCTACTATGATAATCTCTCGTAGTAGCCTCTACTTACTACGACCGTTGAGTCCCCTTATATTCCAAGAGATGATCTTCATGATGAGGATGGGGAGGGGAGAGGGGGAAAGTTGTCAAATATGAGATGGATCTGACCTGAGTTGATCATGAAGTGTCCAATCTCCTAGATGAGCTTCCGGGTTGATTTCCTTCCCCTTTTCTTTTCATCTTTTTGAGTTTTGTGTTTTTCTTTCAGTTTATTCCATTGTATTCCTAGACCTGAACTTGATTTGGAGATGGAGCCAATTGTGGAGTTGAGGAAGACTTTATGTACTTTTTTTAGCTGGTATGGAGGGATGGTGTATAGTTTTTGGTGTCGGTAATCTTGTTCCAGATGGTCGAGGTCTACTCCTACGAGATACTGCTCATTGAGATCCATTTATGCATCCCCATCTTCTATCTCTGAGGGTTCTATAGCTATGGTATTGGAGCTGGGTAGAGAAGTGGTTTGGACCATACCTGGGGTATCCACAACTTTCCCTTTCTCTGGGTTTTGCTGCGTTTTCTCAATAGGAGGGACCTATGGGGCATCCATGTTCTTTGGGAGCTATTGTAGTGTCTTGAATTGATTAATGGAGGACAATTACTTGTTGTTCAGGGTTTCTTTTCTCCTTCCCCCCTGCCTTCATCTACCTGCTACTGGGATGAAGCCATCCTTATTTTTGCTTGTTTCTGGGTTTTCATCTTTGCTTATTGTGTTGAGGGGGCAATCCCTGAAGAGGTGCTCGTGCTCATGAAATTTTCTGCATTTGAACGATATGTGTTCATAGTAAATGGTTTTCAACCAATCTTCATCATGGTATTCCAGAGCAATGGATCCTGGTAGCGGCTTCAATATATTCAGGTAGACACATATACATGCATAGGAGGTGTATCTTTGTTTATTTTTTCCTCTGAAGATTTAACATATACTCCAATGGTATTTTTGATGCCTGCCAGTACCTCTTCTAGCTAGAACTCCTATGACAGGGAATAGAGTTGTATCCACACTAGGGCATGTGCAAAGTCCTCTGTTTCAGGGCTAAACTTCTCCATCCAAAATCACAGGAAAAGTCTCGCAGAGTTGAAGAAATAAGGCCCTCCATAAAAAATTTGATTCCTGTCCTCCATATTATGCAATATTATTGTGAGGAATGCTTTGGATCCAAGCTGGAGATCGTAATGGCCTTTGGGCTTCCACCATTGTTGTGTCAATTTTACCAGCTCACGTTCAGAGGGCCATAGCCCTAGAAATTTCTTGACTAAGGCGTAGTCTCGCATGTATTGTTTCTGTTCTTGTATCCTGGGTGTGCTTATGACATACTTCGTTGCTTGCGGCGCTTGAGGAATACATTTTGCAAGTAACCACAGTCACATTTCACTTGTTGGATCTTTCCCTAAATCTATGTCCATTTCCTTGTCCTTGAATGTGCCCTCAAAGAGGAGCTGTGAGCGCAGATCTGGCGGTGGTTCAAAGGTTGGGCGCCTGGAACCCCCACATGTGTTTCCATGTGTCGCCGCTTGACTGTAGGAGGTGCCTCGCGACCCTCCCTCACTGGGAATCATTGAGCTCCTCTAGGGGCAACCAAACACACCAGAGGTGAAGCAAACCTAACCCTAGCGCACTTCGACTCCATCTCTCAACTTAAGTAATAGTAGGATTATATATATTATATATATAAAAACATATGTAATATATGTTTTATATATATAAAACATATAATATATATGTTATATATATACCACCATTATTGGACACCTAAGAGATTGCATAAAAACTAACACCAACAGAGCTCAACCCTAATTGCATGGAATAGTCATCCATTGATTATATAGTGAACAAATAGGTCAAGGGAACTTGCCAGCAGAGGATCGAGCTTTATCAGGTTGTTAAGGCAGGGTAGCTCCTACACCAAGTCAAGTGGCTCACTCAGGGCCAAATTCAGCTGATGTTTCCTCACTTGATGTGTGAAATCAACGCAATGGAAATCATTTATTCCTAATGGGGGAGGACTTATTTAGGTGGATATTGGTGGCCACCCACCTATTCCAACTGGCTCCTCTTGACAATTTTTAGTTCAACATGTTCTTTTGTACTTATTTGTAATTGTGGGTGCAAGGTTGTTTGAATCCCTACACATATTCCAGGTAGAGACTAGTGGCCACCCACCTAATCCAACTGTATTACTTTGGAATTTTTCATGTCATCACATATTTATGTACTTCTAGGGCCATTTTGGGGTCCTAAACAATGTTTTTTTGTCTTGACATAGTCAAACTATAGACGGAGTTCAAACTGGCCCACTGATTATATGTTTGACATAGTCAAACATATAATCAGGGCATCTCAGTATTTACAGCTTCAAACCATGGAAATTCTCTGTAGTCCTTCATTTTGACAGACTTTTATACAATCTTACTTATAAATTTTTTTATTGAATACAATTTAAATAATTGTTTATACTATTCATTAAGTAAAACATGTTATAGCATTATATAAATTACTATAAATCTCCATACAATGTTATAATATTCTATAAATTACTCAATTTTATGTATATGACCGAATTGTTGGGTGCAGAATGTATATGACGGAAGTGTTTGGTGCAAAATGTATATCATGTAACACGGTGGACATGAAAAGTGTGAAACTCCGTAATTGTTTCGTGCAAAATGTATCAAGTTTTATAGCGTTATACAAATTACTATAAATCTTGGTACAATGTTATAATATTCTATAAATTACTGTCTCATGTATATGACAGAATTGTTGGGTGCAAAATGTATATTAAAAAATGAAAAATGTGAGCCCGCAACTCTGCCAACCCACCACTTCGTAATTGTTGGGTTACATTGGTTATGTATTAAATATTTCATGTACTATCAAACTTGGATCCAGACATTAATATTTCATGTACTATGTATGTAATATTTCCATGTACCAGACATTAATAATTTTTGATAAATTTCAAATAAAACTAATTCGGGAATACTAAATTCTGCATGCATACCACATGTACTGCAACTTGCAACCCATGCATTTACTCCCCTTCCAACCTGGCAGGGACTACACTGCCATACAACAATTGTTTAATATAGAAGTTTTTAAAAGTGGCATGTTACAATTTTCAAATACCAATGTTGACTTTTGTTTATTAAAAAGTAAAGAAAAATATTGTTGTTTCTTTTCAATTAATGCTTTGATTTTGATGTGATTAAATTCTATATATTTTGGTTTGTGTTCTCATTTTGATGTGACTAAATTTTGTTTTTCAAATATCAATGTGGACTTTTGTTTAGAGAAAAATATTGTTATCACTTTTCATTCAATGCTTTGATTTTTTTTGTGACCAAATTCTATATATTTTTGTTTGTGTTCTCATTATGCGACTAAATTCTGCAATTTTCAAATATCAATGTTGACTTTTGTTTATTAAAAAGTAAAGAAAAATATTATTGTCACTTCCGAGTTAATGCTTTGATTTTTATGTGACCAAATTTTATATATTTTTTATTTTGTGTTTTTGTTTTGATATGACTAAATTCTATATATTTTTATTTTAGTATTTTAATGATAACAATCATTTATTAATTTATTAATGATAATTTTTATAATTGTTTGAATTTCATAATTTTGCATTTACTTTTTCAATTTTTATATTTTATCTTAAACTTATTTATTTTTTATATTTTTATTAATTTGATAAATTTTATATTACCATTTTTTTAATGTTATGATTTCACATTTAGTTTTTAAATTTTTATATTTAACTTAAAATTTATTTATTTAATATTTAGCTTAAAACTTATTTACTTTCTCCATTTTCTTTATAAAATATTCACTTGTTACATAATATAATTCTTTTATAATTTTATGGTAAATATTAAAATTTCAATGATTTGATTTATAATGGTGTTTATTACGTTAATAGGCGTAATAACCTCTTATAATCATGAAGAGTCTTCCTACTAGATTCAAGCATATCCGGGACAAATGTACAACCGGGATCAGTTGAATCGTTGTCAACAAAAATCTCTATTTAATAATTATAGAAATTCAAAATTTTCAAATTTTAGTGTTTCGGTTTGGTAACTGTTTTGGTTTAAGACGTCCATAAATGTGGAAACATTTTAGGATTGTTGTGAATGGTTTTCTAGATTTTTTGTGTGATTGATTTTTTCTAAGGGAACCGTGGAAGAACGGATGCAACAGATCGCAAGCATCGCATCGTGGCAGGATCTCTGAAATAGGCGTTGGCTAGAATTCCTAGCTAATTTGTACGTTCAATATCTTGAAATTTTATTGTTCATATTGATGGGTATATTTATGTCTATTGTATAGTTTTCAATGTAAGGTAACTTGATGTATAACATACAATGTTACATCTTGGATACATTAATGTGTTTTCCTTATTTATTTAATGTATCATGTATTGAATTAAAGTTTTTACAAATCTTTATATAAAATTTAGTTAATAGTATTTATAGATTTTATTTTTTTATATTATAAATGATTTTTATTTTAAAATATTATATTTAATATTTTTATAAAATTTATAATTAATTTTATTATATAAACACGAAATATATAATGATTATATACTAAATAATCTTTTGTATATTTGTTTTTATCTTTCATATAGTTTATAGGAAAGAATAGTTAAAGACATTCATAATAATATATAAGTTATAATTTTTCTATTTTTTTTCCATTGAAATTGATAACATCTTGTTGATGTTAGTGGTAGCATGAGACACATATTTCCACAGAGGTCTATGTGTCTAGATGTAATATACCCAACTACCATGGTTGGTCATGCCACACAAAAGCTTTCTCTTTATGAGCTCTGATACCATTTTAGTAACGTACCTATCCTAACAACTAGGCAATAATACGTGTAGAATGGACATAACATGAAACTTCTGCTAATTAAAGTCATTGTTTTGTTGTTATTCATTTTCCCATAGCCTACAACTACAATTTATAACAAATTTAGCTATGGTAATAACCATAAAACTTATGCATCTGAAGCATACTAATAATCAACATGAGATACAACAAAATCGTTCATTACAGCAACATATAAGTCATTCTCATTCATTTAGAGTTCATGCACATCAATAAGACATGTAAATAACTCAGCACAAATAAAACACTTATCTTTAAACAAGAATAGTGCAACCGACTTCTTGGGACGAAAGTTCCACCCAACCGTAGACTGACTATTCCAAATCTCAATAGGCAATCACCCTCAAGCTGAGGCTAACAATCCACAAAAGAGGGTGGTCACTCANACTTATTTCATCATGTTATTAGATTTATCATTGAGAAGATGTAGAAGAAATGTGTAAAAAAAAAATAAAAAAAATCAATGAAATAATGCTAAAACAAAGTTGTTAATGTGTAAGTATTTAGATAAATAGTTACTCTGCTTAGCATCCTGTGGATGGGTGCTACAATGCGAGCTTCTAGTGTTGTGCCTTCCATAATGAGAGAATCAGAGAGGAGGAAGCGATCTAGCCGACAAGCTACCTGATGGGTTCCCGATCTTCGATTAATCCAGGTGAAGAGGCCATTTGGTGTTTCTATGTCAATGAGGCCTAGCTTATTAATTAGGCCTTGGAAGTTCCTTGACTCTGCCTCGAGTCATCAATTTGAAACTATGGCATTTTTGTCCCTTGGTGTGGTTGGTCCGTAGACATTTGTTAGTTATCCAAGCTTGTTGGAGCCAATGAGTCGATAGGTCGCAGAGATGGACCATCTGGTTGTGAAGAAATTGTCCATGGCTACCAAGCTTAGGTTACAAATAATTTCCAAGACTCTTGCGGAGCCCATAGAATCTGTGTAGATACCTTTCCCTTGCTTCCAACAGCAAGAGATAAATCTATCCATTTCTTCCGTTGCATATTTTGTTTCTTCGAGCATCATTATGTTTGGTTTTTCTACTATGATAATCTCTCGTAGTAGCCTCTAGTTACTACGACCGTTGAGTCCCCTTATATTCCAAGAGATGATCTTCATGATGAGGATGGGGAGGGGAGAGGGGGAAAGTTGTCAAATATGAGATGGATCTGACCTGAGTTGACCATGAAGTGTCCAATCTCCTGGATGAGCCTCCGGGTTGATTTCCTTCCCCTTTTCTTTTCATCTTTTTGAGTTTTGTGTTTTTCTTTTAGTTTATTCCCTTGTATTCCTAGACCTGAACTTGATCTGGCGATGGAGCCAACTGTGGAGTTGAGGAAGACTTTATGTACTTTTTTTAGCTGGTATGGAGGGATGGTGTATAGTTTTTGGTGTTGGTAATCTTGTTCCAGACGGTCGAGGTCTACTCCTACGAGATACTGCTCATTGAGATCCATTTCTGCATCCCCATCTTCTATCTCTGAGGGTTCTATAGCTATGGTATTGGAGCTGGGTAGAGAAGTGGTTTGGACCATACCTGGGGTATCCACAACTTTCCCTTTCTCTAGGTTTTGCTGCGTTTTCTCAATAGGAGGGACCTATGGGGCATCCATGTTCTCTGGGAGCTGTTGTAGTGTCTCAAATTGGTTAATGGAGGGCAATTGCTTGTTGTTTAGGGTTTCTTTTCTCCTTCCCCCCTGCCTTCATCTACCTGCTACTGGGATGAAGCCATCCTTATTTTTGCTTGTTTCTGGGTTTTCATCTTTGCTTATTGTATTGAGGGGGCAATCCCTGAAGAGGTGCCTATGCTCATGAAATTTTCTGCATTTGAACGATATGTGTTCATAGTAAATGGTTTTCAACCAATCTTCATCATGGTATTCCAGAGCAATGGATCCTGGTAGCGGCTTCAATATATTCAGGTAGACACATATACATTCATAGGAGGTGTATCTTTGTTTATTTTTTTCCTCCGAAGATTTAACATATACTCCAATGGTATTTTTGATGCCTGCCAGTACCTCTTCTAGCTAGAACTCCTACGGCAGGGAATATAGTCGTATCCACACTAGGGCATGTGCAAAGTCCTCTGTTTCAGGGCTAAACTTCTCCATCCAAAATCACAGGAAAAGTCTCGCAGAGTTGAAGAAATAAGGCCCTCCATAAAAATTTGATTCCTGTCCTCCATATTATGCAATATTATTGTGAGGAATCCTTTGGATCCAAGCTGGAGATTGTAATGGCCTTTGGGCTTCCACCATTGTTGTGTCCATTTTACCAGCTCACGTTCAGAGGGCCATAGCCCTAGAAATTTCTTGACTAAGGCGTAGTCTCGCATGTATTGTTTCTGTTCTTCTATCCTGGGTGTGCTTATGACATACTTCGTTGCTTGCGGCGCTTGAGGAATACATTTTCCAAGTAACCACAGTCGCATTTCACTTGTTGGATCTTTCCCTGAATCTATGTCCATTTCCTTGTCCTTGAATGTGCCCTGAAAGAGGAGTTGTGAGCGCAGATCTGGCGGTGGTTCAAAGGTTGGGCGCCTGGAACCCCCACATGTGTTTCCATACGTCGCCGCTTGACTGTAGGAGGTGCCTCACGGCCCTCCCTCACTGGGAATCATTGAGACCCTCTAGGGGCATCCAAACACACCAGAGGTGAAGCAAACCTAACCCTAGCGCACTTCGACTCCATCTCTCAACTTAAGTAATAGTAGTATTATATATATTTTATATATAAAAACATATGTAATATATGTTATATATATATAAAACATATAATATATATGTTATATATATACCACCATTATTGGACACCTCAGAGATTGCATAAAAACTGACACCAACAGAGCTCAACCCTAATTGCATGGAATAGGCATCCATTGATTATATAGTGAACAAATAGGTCAAGGGAACTTGCCAGCAGAGGATCGAGCTTTATCGGGTTGTTAAGGCAGGGTAGCTCCTACACCAAGTCAAGTGGCTCACTCAGGGCCAAATTCAGCTGATGTTTCCTCACTTGATGTGTGAAATCAAGGCAATGGAGACCATTTATTCCTAATGGGGGAGGACTTATCTAGGTGGATATTGGTGGCCACCCACCTATTCCAACTGGCTCCTCTTGACAATTTTTAGTTCAACATGTTCTTTTGTACTTATTTGTAATTGTGGGTGAAAGGTTGTTTGAATCCCTACACATATTCCAGGTAGAGACTAGTGGCCACCCACCTAATCCAACTGGATTACTTTGGAATTTTTCATGTCATCACATATTTATGTACTTCTAGGGCCATTTTGGGGCCCTAAACAATGTTTTTTTGGCTTGACATAGTCAAACTATAGACGGGGTTCAAACTGGCCCACTGATTATATGTTTGACATAGTCAGACATATAATCAGGGCATCTCAGTATTTATAGCTTCAAACCATGGAAATTCTCTGTAGTCCTTCATTTTGACAGACTTTTATACAATCTTACTTATAAAAAAAATTATTGAATACAATTTAAATAATTGTTTATACTATTCATTAAGTAAAACATGTTATAGCATTATATAAATTACTATAAATCTCCATACAATGTTATAATATTCTATAAATTACTCAATTTTATGTATATGACAGAATTGTTGGGTGCAGAATGTATATGACAGAAGTGTTTGGTGCAAAATGTATATCATGTAACACTATGGACATGAAAAATGTGAAACTCTGTAATTGTTCCGTGCAAAATGTATCAAGTTTTATAGCATTATACAAATTACTATAAATCTTGGTACAATGTTATAATATTCTATAAATTACTGTCTCATGTATATGACAGAATTGTTGGGTGCAAAATGTATATTAAAAAATGAAAAATGTGAGCCCGCAACTCTGCCAACCCACCACTTCGTAATTGTTGGGTTACATTGGTTATGTATTAAATATTTCATGTACTATCAAACTTAGATCCTCTGAACCTTCATCCATGTACCAGACATTAATAATTTTTGATAAATTTCAAATAAAACTAATTCGGGAATACTAAATTCTGCATGCATACCACATTTACTGCAACTTGCAACCCATGCATTTACTCCCCTTCCAACCTGGCAGGGACTACATTGCCATACAACAATTGTTTAATATAGAAGTTTTTAAAAGTGGTATGTTACAATTTTCAAATACCAATGTTGACTTTTGTTTATTAAAAAGTAAAGAAAAATATTGTTGTTGCTTTTCAATTAATGCTTTGATTTTGATGTGATTAAATTCTATATATTTTGGTTTGTGTTCTCATTTTGATGTAACTAAATTTTGTTTTTCAAATATCAATGTGCACTTTTGTTTAGAGAAAAATATTGTTATCACTTTTCATTCAATGCTTTGATTTTTTTGTGACCAAATTCTATATATTTTTGTTTGTGTTCTCATTATGTGACTAATTTTCAAATATCAATGTTGACTTTTGTTTATTAAAAAGTAAAGAAAAATATTATTGTCACTTTTGAGTTAATGCTTTGATTTTTATGTGACCAAATTCTATATATTTTTTATTTAGTGTTTTTGTTTTGATGTGATTAAATTCTATATATTTTTATTTTAGTATTTTAATGAGAACAATCATTTATTAATGACAATTTTTATAATTGTTTAAATTTCATAATTTTGCATTTACTTTTTCAATTTTTATATTTCACCTTAAACTTACTTTTTCAATTTTTATATTTCACCTTAAACTTATTTATTTTTTATATTTTTATTAATTTGATAAATTTTATATTACCATTTTTTTAATATTATGATTTCATATTTACTTTTTAATTTTTTATATTTAACTTAAAATTTATTTATTTATTTTTGTTTAATATTTAGCTTAAAACTTTTTTACTTTCTCCATTTTCTTTATAAAATATTCACTTGTTACATATTATAATTCTTTTATAATTTTATGGTAAATATTAAAATTTCAATGATTTGATTTATAATGGTGTTTATTACGTTGATAGGCGTAATAACCTCTTATAATCAAGAAGAGTCTTCCTATTAGATTCAAGCATATCCGGGACAAATGTACAACCGGGATCAGTTGAATCGTTGTCAACAAAAATCTCTATTTAATAATTATAGAAATTCAAAATTTTCAAATTTTAGTGTTTCGGTTTCGTAACTGTTTTTGTTTAAGACGTCCATAATTGTGGAAACATTTTAGGATTGTTGTGAGTGGTTTTATAGATTTTTTGTGTGATTGATTTTTTCTAAGGGAACCGTGGAAGAACGGATGCAACAGATCGCAAGTATCGCATCGTGGCAGGATCTCTGAAATAGGCGTTGGCTAGAATTCCTAGCTAATTTGTAAGTTCAATATCTTGAAATTTTATTGTTCATATTGATGGGTATATTTATGTCTATTGTATAGTTTTCATTGTAAGGGAGCTTTATGTATAACAAACAATGTTACATCTTGGATACATTAATGTGTTTTCCTTATTTATTTAATGTATCATGTATTGAATTAAAGTTTTTACAAATCCTTATATAAAATTTAGTTAATAGTATTTATAGATTTTATTTTTTTATATTATAAATGATTTTTATTTTAAAATATCGTACTTAATATTTTTATAAAATTTATAATTAATTTTATTATATAAACACTAAATATATAATGATTATATACTAAATAATATTTTGTATATTTGTTTTTATCTTTTATATAGTTTATAGGAAAGAATAGTTAAAGACATTCATAATAATATATAAGTTATAATTTTTCTATTTTTTTCCATTGAAATTGATAACATCTTGTTGATGTTAGTGGTAGCATGAGACACATATTTCCACAGAGGTTTATGTGTCTAGATGTAATGTACCCAACTACCATGGTTGGTCATGCCACACAAAAGCTTTCTCTTTATGAGCTCTGATACCATTTTAGTAACGTTTATATCCTAACAACTAGGCAATAATACGTGTAGAATGGACATAACATGAAACTTCTACTAATTAAAGCCATTATTTTGTTGTTATTCATTTTCCCATAGCCTACAACTACAATTTATAACAAATTTAGCTATGGTAATAACCATAAAACTTATGCATCTGAAGCATACTAATAATCAACATGAGATACAACAAAATCGTTCATTACAACAACATATAAGTCATTCTCATTCATTTAGAGTTCATGCACATCAATAAGACATGTAAATAACTCAGCACAAATAAAACACTTATCTTTAAACAAGAATAGTGCAACCAACTTCTTGGGACGAACGTTCCACCCAACCGTAGACTGACTATTCCAAATCTCAATAGGCAATCACCCTCAAGTTGAGGCTAACAATCCACAAAAGAGGGTGGTCACTCATAGTCCCCTCACAACTCATAAATCTCTCAACCCAAATGATATTCTCCTACATCTATCCTAACTTTTCCACCATCTCTCTTCCTCTTGACCTGCCCAACCCAAGGAATGCACCATTTGTTTATCAAGGATAACCCAAGGGATGTACCATCCATTTATCAGGGATAACCCAAAGGATGAACCATCTGTTTAGCAAGGTTATCCCAAGAGATGTACCATCTATTTATCAGGGATAACCTAAGGAATGTGTCATTCATTTTTCAGGGTCTCTCTGGCATAGGTAGCTAGGAATATCTTAGTTGGGAACTCAAGGGAAACTACTGCTAGGAAAACTATGAGAAAACAAAAAAAAACACTTGTTTTTTAGTGCAACTCATGTAGGATTTCACTCTTTCGGCCTGACAACTAGGATCTTTAGTTCTCCAGCTTCAAATCACTCCAATTACACTCCATACTTTTCCCTCCTCTAGCCGCCCCCACTCCAAACTCTCTCTTCCTCCCCAAACTGCTCGAACTATCGTTACTTCTGGATGTCTCCATCCATACATAATTCCTCTCTTTTTCTTTTCTTTCATGACTCATACTCTTCCCCAAGTTGGTTGCATTGAATTCCCATGTGCCCAATAACTTTGGGATGTGACCACTCACACCCACCCTCTTACATGTATTCAATGATTGGATTTTAAAACACTCAATCAGAAATGGGAAGGTACATATACAATAACATATTTAGGAAAACAGGTTAAATCCATAAACATGGGTAATTCCCCCCATGGGATTCCTCTTGGATATTATCCTAGACACTCCCCTCTTTTGTGGATTAATTCAGCCCCCATCTCTTGTTCATGTCCCCTTAGCAACCAACATCACATTTTATTATTAAAACATTGAAATACAATTCACATATTACGTCGCTTGGCCGTAGCCACATATTATATCTACAGAAGCATTAATCAAATTGGGATTATAATGGGGATGTTACATTCCCCCTCCCCTACAATTTTGCGTCGTCCTCTATGCACACTATGCCGATATACATATATGAAAATTTACATTAGAATGCTTAGAAATATTTTTTTGTAATTTAACAACTCCAGCAACAACTACAACCAAAATCTCATGTTCCTCTCAACTCGTTGACCCAAGGAATGCATCATTCGTTTATTATACCCAAACATTTAACTTTCCTAGAATCAAAAGAATATAGGTTTTCATAAGGTCTGGTAATTTTCAAGCCCAATTTATCCATTATTACCTTTAGAATTAGATTGTGTGAAGAACCTGAGTCTAGCATACAATTATGTAGCAAATGATAATGTACAGTAAGAGTGATATAAAATGGATCCAAACAATATTTATCATTTTCAATATGAGGCCCAAACATGATTGTTGGACGCTCATCCTACAGATTGATAACATCAGTTTGACTCTTTGAATCTGAAAAATTTATGACTTTTGAAATTTGTTTCTTATATAACAGATTCTTAGAAAGTTTTATCAAAGGTACTAGAATATTAATTTTATTCGTTTCATTTTCCAGATTAAAAGTGTTGTAACATCCCGCTCTTGCGTGCACTGAGCGGACTTATTCTTTGAGGACACTTGCATGCAAGTGATATGGTTCTTTACACAATTGGTTGTTTTGATTATGATTGTGTGATATTATGGATTTGATGATATGTTATTTTGTTGTATTTACATCGAAAGGTGTTATTGTCTAAGTTCTCTTAAGTGTGCAAGAATCTGGACATTGAGGATGTCGAGGCATCGATGAAACTCCTTGGACTTTGGATCGAGTCAGGGAGTGGACTGTTAGGGTTTGAATGTTGTTGATGTGACATATGTATATATGATTATATATTATGATGTTGATTGTTATTGTTGATGATAGATTGTCGACCGGACTCAAATTTAGAGTAAAGGGGTCACACATGACAATGAGATACATTGAGGGAGAGGTGTAGCAGCAGCCCTGCCACATCCTACTAGCACTCTCGTCGTGGCTTGAATTGTAGGTTAACGATTACCTAGTTCGAGAGACCCACAATGCCATGAGGGAAGACTGTGACCATCGCTCACGATGATTCTAAGGGGTGCGCAATAAGGCAGGGTCCTTATTCCTTAGAGGCCCTTAGTTTCCCACAAAATCACCTGACGAAGTATTGACTCTAGGGGTTTGACGTCTACCAAATTCAGCCAAGAAGCGAGTGGAACCCTTGGATCATGTAGTGCGACTTGAAGGGCATGTCGCATAAATAAAATGGAAAGAGGCGAGTGGCACCCTTGGAGAATCTAGTGCGTCCTGAAGGGCATGTCGTGATTTTAACTGGTAAGTGAGTAAATCTAGTGCCTAGAAAACTATGCCTCCTTAAGACTTGGTCGGCCTTAAAACGAATGAAGTGATGAGTAAGTTTAATAACAAATTTCCCTTAAGAACTGTCGCCAAGCCTAGTGATTTTAAAGCCTAGTTCTAAGTAGAACCTCTAAACAAAAATAATTAGACATATAACAAGAAGGGGGTAAAGAAATTCAAACTTTAATTATTAAAGTAAAAAAATATATATATTGGAGGATTAAATTTATTAAAAGGGTAAATGGTTGTTTTTCTACACTTGATAAATCTGATTTTTAGTTAAAAAGAAAAAGGGGGAAACTTAAAGAAAAATGGAAACTTAAAGAAAAGGGGAAACTTAAGGAAAAAGGGGAATGTCTAACTTAGTAAGGAATCTAGCCTTTGGAACTTTTTATTTATGAACTCAACTAGGAATTAAGTAAGGCATAAGTCATTTAATAATTGTAAGGGAATAATGGGACACCAAGGAGTATTTTTGGGAACACTTTTAGGTGGGTGAGGGAAATAGGAAAATTTAATTAATCAATTAATTAATTGATTTTATGGTGCAACTAGGGGATTGGATGCCCTGTGTATGGGGGAGGTTTTTCGAAATTAATTAAATTAAAAAGGAATATAATGAGGGTTTTGGGAAACTAATGACTAAGAAAACTCTACAAAACGGATGCAAGAGGAGGAGTATGGAAGACATATGGCTTGTGTAACCTTATGCTATTGAAATTTCATCTTGACTGAACTTTCTCTTGTGGGAGTTGGGCTACCTAGCTCAGGTAACGAGTGGTAGCTCGACCTTGTGAGGCGATCTGGGTGCTATCATTCTTTGGTATCATGTGCATGGACCCTTTGCAGCTCAGGGGGCTCAGGAGGAAGAAGATTACCCCTAGCTTTGGATGGGAGGTATCGGTGAGGTCACGTTGGTTAGCAAGCGAGAGCTAGATGGAGTGCGCGCGGGAAAATGACTTCGAAGCATTCACATTTGGATACAGTATGCATGTGTATATTTGTATTTAATGGTAGTTAAATTCACTGTATATTCATCTCTGTAATGTCGAAATCACACTTGCTTCATTGTGTTAAAAATTTAGTTAATTTTCTGTCCTGGCAATTTACGCTTGTGAAATTTGGTTGAAGGGTAGTTAAATTATGTTCCCATGCCTTCAACTAAGGTACTTCTATTGTTTTAAAGTTTATGTTTCATTCAACATAATACTAGCCAGAGATTTATTTTTCTTTCAACAAATTTGTCTTGATGAGCCCAACATTTTATGATCAAAGAATTCAAAGTTATCCCATCCTTATGCTCACTATACTTTTGATTTGATTTCCAATGGCAAACCCAAACTTTGAATGTAAATGACTTCTCTGCATTTTTATTGTTTTTAATACAAATAAAAATTGTGTTTTTATCTTGTGTTCCTTTCTCCTTTAAGTTATTAGTCCGTGCCTGAGCAGTCGGCCGGGAGCCAAATCGATTGTCTTTCACTCTAGTGTTAAAGATTCAGATTCAAATGACTTGTTTTCCTGTGCATGGATAATAACTGTAGGATCATTTCTCTACCCAGCAAGGAATTCTCTCTTGGGCGTTTATTCTCTCCTTAGCCTCTGTGATTATTGTGATTTATTCTCTGCAACTCATGCTTCCACACAGTGATTTGGGGATGTCTCTCTAGTTCACCAACATTTATCTCCTCTGTGACCAAAAACTGTGTTTTTATTGTTGTGTTTTTCCTTATTCTGCGTTTTTCTTTTCTGTTGTGTTTTTATTACTATGTGAATTACAACGTTTCTTTTATTTACTATGTGGGATCATCGTTCAACTTTTAATGGAAATGTTTCTAAGAATCACAATCGAAGAGTCTCATCTATACACACCCAAATGGAATTAATATTTCCAAGATAGTAAAAACATTTTTCTTATTTCCTAAGGCTTGTAAATTAGGAACACAATTAAATATTAATGGAAGAGTTATACACAATAGTTAAAGACATTCCTATCATATTTTAAATGAGATAAAAATATAGGGATGGATGGTTTGCCTATGGAATTGTATATTGTATTTTAAGAGATTGATTTAGCATCCTTCCAGGCCAATTCCGACGACACCACCTGCTTTTTTTTCTTGGATTGTTTCCCATCAAACCAAGTTTGTCCTTGACAGTTACAATAGGAAAACATTTCCCTTACCCATCGCACTCAGCGTTGGATGGCACCAGAACCCCGTGCTTACCTTTCTTCTGAGTTTACCCTAGGTCAAATTTGCGCCTAGGTATGAATTTCGGGAGAGGGCCCCCCTTCAGGTTCAACCTATTCCTCTGCGTGTTCACAGATCCTCACATCCCTGACAAACCCTTCCTCATGCCCTGATAGACTGCCTGCCATTTTTCACTTGCCATATTTCTCTCCGCGAATTCGAAGGCTGAGGAAACATGGATGCATTTTTCTCTAGTTTTGCAACCTTAGAAATAGACTTAGGGTCTCTGAGTATCAAGATATTGTTACCTATGATTATCTTGTTGTACAAATAATTTTTTGTTTAATTATTAATTTTTTTTTT
>SNQJ01S0101831.1:0-17320 GCA_010110895.2 Picea sitchensis
GCAGACTGGGTTGGAGATTTGGATCGCAGAAGATCTACAAGTGGGTATGTGTTTAACCTATTTGGAGGAGCAATCAGTTGGATGAACAAAAGACAGGTTGTAGTGGCACTCTCAACCATAGAAGCTGAATACATGGCAGCCACTCATGCAAGAAAGGAAGCAGTATGGTTACAAAGATTGTGTTCATGTATTGGGTTGGTACAACAAGCAGTGAGATTAGACTATGACAGTCAGAGTGCAATATTCCTAGAAAAGAACCCAGCTTATCATTCGAAGACAAAGCATATTGATGTTCAGTATCACTTTGTGAGAAACATGGTTGAGGAAAAGAACGTGTTGCTGGAAAAGGTTGACACTTTGAAGAATGTTGCAGATTCATTGACAAAGTCTATGAGCATAGAAAAATTCTCCCGGTGTAGAGTAAAAATGGGCATTGTTGCCCTAGATTGTTGACTATATAATCCCCTGGATCCCTGGATGCAAAGCAAACAACAAGTGGGAGAATGTTGGGTATGTGTTATATTCTTTGCATGTGTGTGTGTGTGGGTGCGTCAGATACGACAACTGCGTTTGACGATCCCTTCATCTAGATATTTGTCGTGTGCGCTGGGTGATTTCTTAGGGGGGTCCCAGGGGTGGGGCAGGTATGCCCCCGTTGGTTATGCGCAACGTTCAGGGCAGTGCCCCGAAATTTTTTTTTGGCCGTTTTTTGCTATTTTTAGCGGATTTGCAAATTAATCCCGGATTAAGGGATTAGGGTTTTGGTATCTACAGAATACCTAAAAACATTGTATATATTGTATGGCGAATAGTGAAATTCAATATAATGAAAATAAGAAAGGTTTTCCCAGTTGAGAGTTTCCGGTATAAAATCTCTGTGTACTCTGTGTATGAGCGATTGATTAATTTCCGTATTGCTTAAGAATCTATATGCATTGATTTACTTCGTAGGTTTAAAACTTACATGGATTTCTAGGCTTAACAGGGTATTATTGCAAGTTTGTTAAGAATTATGGAAAGATTGTAGCACCTCTCACTACTCTCCTAAAAAAAAACTCTTTCACTTGGACTCCAACCATTTCTCAAGATTTTCAAACCTTGAAGATGGCCATGTGCACCACTCTGGTTCTAGCCCTTCCTGATTTCAAAAAGAACTTTGTATTGGAATTTGATGCCTCAGAGAAAGGAATTGGTGTTGTCCTTATGAAAGAGGGTTGACCTTTGGCCTTCACCAACAAGCAACTATCTGAAAGGAATCTGGGCAAACCCATCTATGGAAAGGAAATGTTGGCTATTCTACATGTTGTTGATCTGTGGCACCCTTATCTCTTGGGGAAATGTTTCCAAATTAAGACAGACCATCAAAGCCTCAAGTACTTTCTGGAACAATGCATTTCCTCCCTGGAGCAACAAAAATGGGTGACTAAGATCTTTGGATATTATTATGAGATCATTTACAAGAAAGGAAAAGACAATGTGGTGGTGGATGCACTTTCCCGAAATATGAAGAAGAAGGATCCCTTTTTTCTCTTTCCTTCATTGTACCAGATTGGCTCCAAGCTATTCGCCAAGAATGGCTACAAGATCCCAAAAGTTTGCATCTGATCCAACAATTGTAGACCAATGCTCCAGCTCCCCCAAGGTAATCTTGGATCTAGGATGGGATTTGATAAAAAGTCCATTTGTATTTAAGTAAACAATCAAATCTTAAATCCATGGTACTTTCTGAGCTTCATGATACACCCACAGCGGGGCACTCCGGGTTCACCAAAACCTATGACAAGGTCAAACGTTCTTTTTTTCTGGGATGGTATGAAATAGGGCATCCGTAATTTTTTCACTGAATGTGATGTGTGTCAATGCAACAAGGGAGAAACAGTCAAACCTCTGGGCAAACTACAATCACTTTCTATTCCACCTGCTATTTGAAAGGATATATGTATGGACTTTATTACTGGCTTACCAAAATTAGGAAATAAATTATTCATAATGGTGGTTGTGATCGCCTCTCCAAGTATGCTCATTTCTATGCTCTTCAACACCCATTTACTGCATCCACGGTGGCTCAAATTTTCATGGACTAGGTCTTCAAGCTTCATGGCATGCCGCACTCTATTATTTCTGATCGTGACCCAACTTTCACAAGCAAATTTTGGCAAGAACTGTTCAAGATACAGGGCACCCAATTGCATCTCAACATAGCTTATCATCCCCATATTGATGGTCAAACGGAATTTGTCAACAAGTGTTTGGAAACATATCTGAGCTGCTTTGACTTTGGAAAGAAAAATCAGTGGGCTCAATGGTTACCCCTAGCTAAATGGTGGTACAACACTTCCTACCATACAACTACAGGCATGACTCCTTTTGAAGCGGTATATGGACAAAAGACACCTTCAGTTCTCTCATACTTACTGGGTACCTTGAAGGTCCAGGCGGTTGACCAAACACTTACATTTCGAGAGGATATTCTCCGTACCCTCAAAGAGAACTTGGTCATGGCACATAATCATGAAGAAACAAGCAGATCAAGGTCGCTCTGAACATCAATTTGTAGAAGGGGATCAGGTGTTTCTGCGACTACAACCATACAAGCAAACTTTCCTCAAGGTTGAGCATTGTCAGAAGCTAGCACCCAAATTTTATGGTCCTTATATAGTTCTCAAGCGTGTGGGACAAGTCACCTATCAGTTAGCTCTACCCAGTCATTTGTAGCTTTATCTTGTTTTTCATGTTTCATGCTTAAAGAAGGTGATTGGAACTAGGTGCCAAATTCAAACCAACCTTCCCGAGTTAGTTGAAGAAAGATCCATTTGGCTATAGCCAGAAGCCATTTTGGACCAGCGTGAGCATTGCATGCGTCAGAGAACCATCAAGGAAGTGTTAGTCCATTGGAAAAATACAACTCCAGCGGATGCCACTTGGGAACCGACTACCATTTTGCAACAGTTTCCACATCTCAAGCCTTGAGGACAAGGTTGTTTTTAATGGGGCGGACATGTTAGGGTCCTAACCCGCACATAGGTAGAGAAATATATTTGGATGTAATGGAGGTAATATTAATAAGGCCTTTGAATAAAATAGAATAAGGAGGATGTAAGAAGACCTAATAGAAGCTTCCACTTCTAGAAGGATCTTCCTCTAGATGCTTCTCTTGATAGACATATTTAGTATAAATAAGGGTCGAGGTTATGAGAACCCTAGCTTATTGTAATATAGCATTGCTCGATTGGAGGTTTCCCCCTCGAAGAGGCCCATGAACATTTCTTTCTGAATCAAAGTGTTATTTCTATTGTTGTTCTTATATCAATTTTGTGTTATTGTGGAGATTATGTTGGTTATATTACTGTTTTTCTTCCATTTCTAGCATTTTATTTCTGTTATGCATACTTTTTATATCTGTCATATTACAGTTATCTCTGCTACCTTTCTACATGCGACCTCATGTTTAGCCCCTATCTTAGAGGGGTGTCTCGGATAACTTTCACATTTACTGGACTTTTTACACTCCCTAGCACTGACTCCAATGTTTGTTTTTTAAGCCTTGAAGAGTTTCCTCTCCAACCTAAATCAAGGCTCTAGCCTAGACTAGTTGATGGACCCTACAAAAATAAATTCTAGTAAATTTTAATTTATCTTTAATTTTAAGTGGCTTGTTTTAAGTCAAGGAAGCGACAATGAAACTAGTGGTGTTTTTTAAGAGATGAAAGAGAAGAGAAATAAATAAAACTAAAAGAAAAACTACTTCTTTTGACAAATAAAGATTTGCAATTTCAACTCTTTAACCAACTTTTCATAACTATTTTTTTCTAAGATCTTTTAAAGGAAAACCAAAAACAAGATTCCACTCAACTACGAGCTAATTAATGTTCTACCATTCAATAAAGAACTTAAAAAAATCACTCTTTTTCCTGACAAGCAATATAATCAACCTAACTAAACCAAACTAAGAAATGAATTTTTTTATTTTTTTTTATATGCTTCAAACAAGAAGCTTGAAATAAATTCTTTTTCTTTTTCTTTAAAGCAAGCAAAAGGGGAAAAGTGAAGACAAGACAAGACCAAGAACTGAATTCTAGCCCACTGTGGATCGCAGGGAGTCACTGAAGATACCAAACATGATGATCAGAAAAGACTCACAGACTCGTCTAAAACCCTTTCAAAGAAAACACAAGAAATATTTAAAAGATAAGGAAAATGATGTCAAACTCAGGATAAAGACTGTAACGACAGAGACCAGAACTTAATCAAGAAACCCCTGAGAAGTATGAATTCAATGAGGGAAGAGTTTGATTGCCTCTTCTTTACAAAAACAATTTCTTGACACAGGCACACTACTGACACTTAAGAAGCCTGTGTATGTACGCAAGCTGTCTAAAGGTAGCGCACATATGTACACATGAAAACCCATTACAAGTTGCATACTTGTAAAAAAAAAAAAATGAATAGGTAGAATTATAGGGAAGGGAGTACTGGTATGGAAGACCAAAATCCATTAAAGACTCAACAACTTACAGAAAACTCAAAAAGGTAATCAAACCAATTAAAACACCCATAAATATCCCCTAAAACCCTAGAGGTATCCCTAGTATGGTTGCTAGTTCTGCTATAGCAGGAAAAACCCCCTATGGACTACACTAGGGTTCAACATGTAGGCATATCTAACCGTCTAAAAGTATCCTACTCTTTAGAATACCACGAATATACCCCACAAGAAATACAAGAAATACAAAGTGAAAAGATCTGATAATTCTACCTTTAACTCCGCGTCTGGTGTCGATCCTTTCGTGTTCAATCGTTCCTCTGACTGTAAGCCTCCTCCCAAGGATGACCTGCATTCAAAAACAGATAAACAAGGAACAACAAAACATGCATCCCATATATGAATTATGGGTTAGATGTCAGTATAAAACATAAATCAAACATAAAGATTGAACACATCATATTTTGGGACAGAAAAAGTATTCCTTTTATTGATATCAGAAAGTTTACTTACAATGAGATTGATAACTGCTCCTCGAACCTGGTCCAATATCCTCTTCACCAAGATCCAACTGTGCTTCCACGTATCCTTCTCCTCTCACACTTCTTCTAATTAAATTTCATAGGCTTATGATTGAGGAAAAAGGACAGGAAGGGAAATTTTGATGGAAATATGACAATGTGGCTGCAAATTCTTGGGGGAAGGAGGGGATGTGAAACATGAATAGTTTCATTGTTCTTATGCTTGGATTTGGAATCAGGCCCCAACACCTCCTTTTATATGAAAAAAGGATGGTTATTCGGTTGGGTGATGAGCTATAGGTGGTGGAACAGTTGGGAAACTGCACAATAGCCTGTAATCTCAACGAATTCCTTGCAACTTTTTAATTTTTACAACATTTGTGGGTATGCACGGGTTGTAATGGTGAAAATAGCATACATACACAAGATGTAGTGGTGCAAGAAGCGTGTGTACATGGGAATTAGTGGTGCAAGGCATGTACATCTTCAAAAATAGTGCTTTTAAGAAGAGTTGCTCAGTGATGGCTTGGCAAAAATAACAAGTAAGAGGGCCTGATGCTAGGTGTGCATGTATGGTGCAATTTAGGGTTATAACGACGGGAAAATATTGATGGAAAAATTATTGATGATCCTATCAATGGCAGTTATGTAAAACTTTTCATGTAGTAGTTATATTTTAGATTTCCATTATATATCGGATTGGATTGACATTGGCGTTTTGATTTTCAAATGTTCTTTTCTTTTTGTAAATTACCCGAGTAAGTTGATCATCGGTTGTAAATATTTTCATTAACTTTATGATTGCTTGACATCATTAAAACAGAAAGTAAAAACATCTGCAGGACATATCATCTCTATTCTTCAGGATTTTATAACTTTTTTCATTTTATTCCGCTCGTAGAATAGATCTGGTTGAATAGGAGAGGAGACTGAATAAAAATTTGACACTCTATTTCTCTAAAAACATGTGATAAATTAATAATATGCCTTGCTGAAAGTTCAAAAGGAAAATAAGGTATGAGTTCCTTCTCTTCTAGTTCAAATACAATTTTAAGAAAACTCTTTTTGAAATGAATGTGAAGGAAGTTTTTCTCATGATAATACTATCACTCGACCTAAAAATCAGAGAGGTATAAAATTACAACTTAAAGTTTCATGCTGATAAATTCTAAATCCATCTCTGAAGTAAAAATAAAATAAAAATAAATAAGCTCGAAGGAAGTTTGAACTAAATACACAAACTTTTGTAGGATTAGGATATTTTGTGTTAGGTCCTCTGAATCCTCGATTTGGTTATTTTTTCCTATCCTGAAGTTCTTATCCACTTAAGATTTTCTTTATCTTTTCTTAGTCTCCATAGAAAGAAAGAAACTTATCTTGACTTTGAAAACTTAAAAACATATTTTCAAAACAATATTAGGCGAAAATCTTTATGTTCCTTTGATTTTAATTGAAAAAGTATGTCCAGGATAATCCTGATAATTTTAGCTCTTCTATCGAACTTTAAACTGACTAATTCTCTCAAGGTTGATCCCTGAAATATTAAGATTCCCATAAAAAAAATTCCTATAGGATAAGGTGTATTGAAAATTGGAAGAAAGTTAGTTTCATAGTATTCTTAAATTTGTTGACAGGCCTTCTTTAAAAAAAAAATTAAACAGATATCATCCCTTGTATGTTACATACAGGTTGACTTCCCCTACTTAAAAATATTAAAATACAAGATAGATGGTGAAAGGAAATTCACAATTTTATTGCCCACATATTGTCCAAAAGAGATGATGAAATGAAATTCATATATTGATTTCCCTCATCTCTTCAAAATACAAAAGTGTTAATTGAAGTGGTGAAAGGAAATTCAATGGGAGAAGTAGATAACTTCACCAGGGTACTGAACAGGCTCACTGGAAGTGAAGCAATATCTATGATATCTGTAAGGTTTTCATACATATCCATATGTCATACTCTATGATCTAGTTCTTTTTTCGGTGATATTTACATCCTGAACCAACTAGGGATTCCCTAAATAAATTGTTACATCTGCTTAACCTTGAAGCAAACAAAGTCAGTTGAAGACTGATATTTTAGTGAAAATTATTTTGATTATCTTAAACGATTCTAAAATAGGTTTTAAGAAAAGGAAATTTTAAATATCCTAACTTGAGATCAATATTAAGTATGTTTTGAAGGTTTTTTGAGATTTGGTTAAGTTCGTTTTTCTATGTATGATTAACTCTTAAATAAAACTGGAATATGTTTTTCAAAAATCAATAATGACTCCATTTACACAATAAAGGCACTTGGTCTATTGTTCTTTCTCACCTCATAGGGAGCCACAATACCCAAATGGAGCCTATGTTAGAACATGCATAATTTTGAGGTTTTTGGCTTTATATAGTTTACCTCTTAGAAATAAAATTTTACCCCAAAAAGAAAAAAACCTAGAAAGTGACCTTTTAAAATTAAAATAAATCCATTGGTTGTTATTTATCAATAAGGCACTTATGGTATCTATCATCAATGAGTAAATCTAATTTGATCGAATGATCCTAATGATTCTTGAAGTTTTGGAGCTGCCTAAGTTTTTAAAGAAATCCTTTAATGGCCGCTTCACACTTTGGGTATTCCAACAAACCTAAACAACGAAAACCCTGAAACTTCAAAATCTTGAAGATAGCCACTCATGACTTTTCCCAAAGAACTCATGAACATGATTCATAGGAGACGTGTCCTTTTTAAAAAAATATTTTCTTTGGTTGACACATGGCACATATTTTTGATATTTATGTCAGATGATTCGCACGTTTTCAAGTGACATATGGCACCTCTCTTTTCTTGACACATCATCAAAATGATGTCATCTGTGCCATGTCACTCCGAGAGAATTCTCTTTGGGAGTTTTTTGTTTCACAATCCCTGGATTATCAAAGCGTCGAAGTAAAGTGATTACAAAAATTAAAAAGGGTTTTCAAAGAATTAATAAAACGATTATCAGCTTTAATTAGTCATGATTAAGTGTTAATTAATCACTTTGTAGTTTCAAATTTTGGAAAATTTCTCTTTCACTATATTCCAAACTTCCGAATTCCAAAATTTCAAAATACTTAAAGCTAATACAATGTTTTAAACATGATTAATTAATACATAAAATTGATTACTCGAAGATTAATTCATCCGCGAATTCGGACTTCGAGAGATTTCCAACCTGTCACATACAAAACTTCCGAACAAGAATCGTCGAAGTATTAATGACATTTATGATTGATTAAGGTTAATGATTTCAAATAAAGATTTTGAATCATCAGGTAATGAATTCCATTAAGTTTAATAAATTCTTCGTCAGTAGAGATATACGAAGATCGATAGACTTTTTTGAATAAAGCACTTCGAATTTGAAAATCGTTTTTACCATTTGCAATTAACGGTTTTCTATTTAGTGTAGAGATTACAAAATTCTATGGTCATAGGTAGGATAATTCTATTTTCATGAGGATTATGGCACCACAAAATGATGCAAAGAAGCTTGAGACATCGGGTGATGATTCAAATCCAAATGCAAATGTTCTATCAGACAAGACTCCGTGAGTTGCGGATGCCATTAAAAATTGGAAGAAGGTTTTTGATGTCTTAGAGCATGAGATCATTAACTATCCAGACGAATCTATCGAAGAAGAAGACGAGTCCTTTACAGCTATTCTCAGACACATAGCATAGTCGAAACTACATAAGATTGTTGCACGACCAAGAATCATACCCTACAACGATATGATAAATTGGGATTTGGAACATGTCGACATCCAAACCGGGAGCATCATCAACCACCTGTAGGTCATCGTCGACTCTTTCCAACTAGAGAACCTACAAGTAATGTACAAAATTTCCCCTACCCCTAAATACACTTACAATGCCGCATCTATTCTTTAGTTTGACAGAAAGGAATGCACCCAATACAATAGAAATGGTCATGATATGGTCAAGTCCCGGTGGGGAGATCTGGAAAAATTTAGAGCCGGTGCTCATGGTATGTATTCCATGATGTATTTATATGCTCATACGTTGTATGTATCCATGATGCTTTGTCGCCTGTTTGAAAAGAAAAACCCTACAAATTTCTTAGTTGAGTGGGTAGCCATCATTAACAAGGTAGTTGAGGGTTATATCTTTAATTGGGCCAAAATGATATATGATAATTTGGCCAAGGAAATTGCTCAGTATAAATCAACAAAATCAAAATGGCAGCCTAGCCCTTTTTACATGTTGGCATATGTTATGGATGCCATTTTTTTCATGACCCATTTTCCCCTGATGAACTAGATTTGGACCTTGGCCAATTCTGAGTCAATTCATTTCTATCACTCCAAATTATAGGAGGAGAATGCCAAATATTTCTTTTACAAAATCTGTCACAACATTGTAGTGCCTATTCATATAGTTATTTACGGTCACCCGCCACCCCAAATTTCAGAAAGGATTATGGGGAACTTGGGAAAACTTGTAGACATGTTCATTAAGGAGAATTTCTCCTATATAAGAGTATTCGGTTGTTTCATTCCTCCCCATGCCCTCCCATAGGTTTTACCCAATAGGTTGGTGTGTATAGAAGTGGCATACTAGACGGTAGCAAGAGGTATCAGCAAGGCATTGAAAGTAGCTCGGAAAAAGGTTTGGCCAACTTTCCCCATTCAAGTTGGCATGTTCACACTATTAGATTTCGGTCATTCTAAATTCGAGGCCACTGCCCTGGAAGATGTCAAATTAGTTGACGTCGAGTTCAAGAAGAATGATCCACATAATATAGTGGAAAATCATCTAGCTCGGTTTAACATGAAGCGATACATCCATGAGAATTCTCCTTATGACAAAATGTTCAGTGGAGTTAGATATTATGAGGAAGTCCAAATAAGATTCCAAACTCTGCCCCCTAATGAACGAGTTGGCTTCCTTAGATTTCAGAAACACAGACGAAATAGTTTACCAAATATATTTCAAGGAGATTCAATACCCACACCTCATTCATAGGAAGCTAGGCCTACAAGATCTGAGACAAGTTTCTCCACCAAGCACAAAGCTGAGGAAGTCCCTAAAAGCACAGAAGTGTTATTTCATGAAATAAGAGTGTCATTGTCAAGATTGAATGATCCACAGGTGTTAGATCGGTTTGAAGATTTCATGAATCTAGGACAATTTGTCCCTCATTCAACACCAACTACTCCTGCTGGCACCTCGAATACAATAGGACATGAAACTTCGACATAAATTATGTCTCCTATTACATCATTAACCCCTTTATAGACTAGCTTCAAAAATCCTAGTTTCAAACTCAGTTTTGTAGGTGATTTTACTCCTATCTTGCCCAAAGATATCCCTCCCTTAGATTTCTTTTTCAACAAGAAATGAAAATCTATCGTAAAGAGAGAATATCACCAAAAGGATAGATTTATCACTAAAATGAAAATATTGGTGTATGATGGGAAATACCATGATGGTCCAAAGTTTTCGAAAGAAGTTGCAGGTTCATTAGGGTATTTTTCCACTACCAATCAATGGTCAATGGAAAATTTAACCGAACAACTGTGACATAAATGTCTCTTGGTAGAACAATTGAAAAATGATATATACAGTATAAAAAAAACTATTAGAAGTAGGATGAACTAGGACATTAAACAAATCAAGGCTATTCATCAACATCAAATTAAGTAGTTATAGGATAACCTTGAGCTACTCTAGTAGAGTTCATAGACAAGCAAAGGACTGATCACTCAACATGAAAATTTGATTAAGCAGTTGCAGGCCAGATTGACCCTAATAGAGAACACAACGATAGACATTTCGACATTCAAAACACAAGCATCAAAAGGAAATGAGAGGTTGTAAGTTTCCCAAAAAGAACTCTATCAAAAAGTAGATGTTATCCAGAAATGCTATCAGTTAGTAGACCTTTCTCTAAAAGATATTTATGTCAAGGAAAAAGAGGCATGCTCAACCCGGTCTAAGTTTGAAGAAGTTCTCATATGGAAGCAGAGGGCTAATACCCCTGGTCTTCCCCTTCTCTCTCATTCAGAACAAGTAAGAGATGAAATGGCCCTAAAATCCTGGGGAAAAAATCTGGAAGAAGGCAAGAAACTTGCCAGAGATGTAAAAGAGGCTTTTCTAGAGGCATTATCATCAATAATAAAACTTTGATTGAGTTCGAAGGGAATAGTATCTCATAGGTATTGGGGAAGAGTGAAATATAAATGAACCAACAAAGCTCCAGAAAGAACAAGGAACACACTCAGGTGGCCATCCAAGAGATGATCCAGACTGATTTACTTAAAATCAATGAATAGTTGGTTAATCCAAGTTCACAATATCAGGTCACAGTCCAAGAAGTGAAAAAGATCCAGGAGAAGCTACCCCAAATACAAAAGATAATGTTTTTCTTTGAATTAAATGAGAGCATTGAGCCTTCAAGATTTGTGGTAACATTGATGGATAGGTGCACCCAATGAATTGAACAGGGAAAAGCGAGTGTAGTTGTGAGAAAATGAAAGAGAATGTATAGTGTTCGCTTTCTCCACCCACTCTACCTTTCACCCTCCAACCATCACTTACCCTATCTATCCCTACCACCCGCATTCTTTCATCCACTCATCCCACCTCCTTATTGAACACTTGTCCTCCCATCATTATTTTTGTGAACAATTACTCTCCCATGTAACCAATATCCATCCCATAATGAGCCAACATCGATCTATTCATTTAATTACCCCCCCATATCTTCAACTGCAATTTCTTATCCCAGTAAATGCATCTGAAGAGACAAATGGCAAAGAAATCAAATGGAAAAGACAATAAGCCAAATGATTGTTGTGGCCTTAATGGACATGTGTACCCAACTCATAGATCGAAGGAAATAGAACACATTTGCAAGAAGACAAAGAGACAGAGGAAGTGCCAACGAAACTCAACAATATTTTCATATTGTTATTTTATTTAGATGTATTATATTTTTAGTCATACATTGTGGGAAGTCCAATGGTTTTCAGTTGTGATAAATTTTGTATAAATACATAGATTTTGGATCTATTCAAGGATTCTTCTTGCCAAATGTAAAAGAGAAACTCTTTTGAGTATTTATACAAGTGCAGATAGATATTCTAAGTTTCGTTCAATTTGAGTTATGTGTACCCTCTATGTTTCCATTTCTTTGAATTTCGTTATGTAATTCTTGAAGAGTGATTGATTGCAATTTAGTACTACATATATTGTGATCATAATATATCAACGATTCATTCAGTAAAAAAAATTCCTCTATTATTACTGTGAGTAAAACAAGATCTATCATCTGTGTGAATTTCTTCATTTTCATATCCTGTTCAAGGGTGCATCTTCTACTTTTTCTCCTACTGCAAACAAGGTGAGACTTGTCTATAATTGATACCTGACTTTGTTTAACAGTTTTGTAAATATTTGTACATCATTTGACATTACAATTACGAATCATATAATGAGATACATCCTTTGTATTGTATTATCATTAATTTCATTTAAATATTATTTCTCAAAAAACTAAAGGTACAAAACGCACTCACAAAAACACTCAATATACATTATTCTTTGAGCCTTATAATAAATCTTAGGAACAAAAGGTGGTACAACACATCTTACCATGCAACTACTTGCATGACCCCTTTTAAAGCATTCTATGGCCAAAATCCCCCATCAATTCTCTCCTACATGCCAGGGGATCGAAGGTTTAGGAGGCTAACAAAAATATTACAGTCTGCGAGGCTATTCTTTGTGCCCTCAAAGAAAATTTGTTCATGGCTCTGAATCACATGAGGCAACAAGAAGATCAAGGTCATTCTGAATGTCATTTTCTTCAAGGGGGTCAAGTATTTCTTCGACCACAACCTTATAAGAAGACTCCACTCAAAGATCAACACTATCAAAAACTTACGCCCAAATTTTATGGTCCTTATACAATGCTCAAGAGTATGTGATTCATGGCCTATCAATTATCTCTACCCAGTTAGTTGAAACTCCATCCTATTTTTCATGTTTCCTTCTTAAAGAAGGTGATCGGAACTAAGTGTCAAACTCAAACTAGTCTCTCTAAGTTGGATGAAGAAGGTTCCATATGGTTGCAACCACAAGAATTCTTGGCCCAGAGAGAGTGTCGTCTATGTCAGCACACCATATACGAAGTGTTAGTCCAATGGAAAGATACGCCTCTAGAATATATCACCTAGGCGCCTACCACCATTCTACAACAATTCCCTCATATAAAGCCTTGAGGAAAAGGTTGTTCTTCAAGGGGGAGTGCATGTTAGGGACCTAACCTCCCTAACCCCTCACGTAGGTAGAATAATATAATTACATGTAATAAAGGCCAATATTAATAAGGTCTAGAAATAAGGAATAATATTCAAATGTAAGAAGACCTCATAGAAACTTTTGCTTCTAGAAGGATCTTCCTCTAGATTGTTCTTTTGGATAGATAGATTTAGTGTAAATAGAATTAGAGGGTACGATAAATATGGTATCGGATATTATTGTAATAGAGATATACTATACTGGAGGTTTCCCCCTCGAAGAGGCAAGTGAAAATTCCTATCAGTAATAAAAGTGCTCTTTCTGGTGTTATTCTAGTATTATTTTTGTATTGTTCTAGTTACATCATTGTTTCTCTTCCATTTCTAGCTAAAATATTTCTATTCTGAATACTATCTTTTCTTTGGAATACTACAACATCATCGCACTATAACAAGTGGTGCTCTTTGAGTCATGTTTCCAAGTCTGTGATGAGTTGTGCCAATTTTCAAGGGAAGTAAGCCTAAGTCAACCATTTGTGTCTTGTTGACCATCCATATCGACTATCCTTGTGTCAAGTTTACTTTGTAAAACTCTCTCTTCAACACATCCTTCAATTTTTTGTTTTGTGTTGATTGATGGGGGAGACATTAAGTCCCTCATTCGATAGATCTCTTCCTATTTGTTATCACTGACAGTCACCCTTCGACTACAAGAGGATAAGCCCAGTACCCATCAAACTTTTGTAGATTAAAAGGGTGTGAGTGGGTGAGTCAACGAGACTTTAAGGAAAGGAAAGACAATGGATATCACTACAGATCAGTGATAGGCCATTGGGCTATGGAGTCATAAGCACTTTGCTCAATGAAGGAATTTAAGATCCCTATCAGACAAAAGGATTTAAGTGGTGATGGGAATAATGAAAATAGAAAGTGTATGAATGATAAACCATAAAAAATGGGCAAGATGACAACAGATCCTCCACCAGCTCAGGAATCCAAAAATCAGAGAGTTTACAATGATCTAGATAGGAAGAAACAAAAAATGTCTATCGAACCATGAAAGATAGGCAAAATGACAACAAATCCTCCACTTCCTCAAGAATCCATAAATCAGAGAGATTGCATCCAGACAAGAAAGAGGAATAGAAAACGTGTGTTGAACCATGAAAGATGGGAAAGATGACAATGGATCCTCCACCGCCTCGGGAATTCATAAATCAGAGATATTGCATTCAGAAAAGAAAGAGGAACAAAAAATGTCTATTGAACCATGAAACATGGGAAAGATGACAACAGATCCTCCGTCGCCTCAGGAATCCATAAATCAGAGAGATTACATCCAGACAAGAAAGAGAAAGAGAAAATGAAAACTAAGAAGACAGTCTGATATAACAAATTAATAGAATCTTCATTAACATAACAATTTACAATCCATGCCCTCAGGCTTACAAAAAAAATATAGTCATAACAACTCTCAAAACTTCCCACAGTCTGGGCAAANTTTTAAAATATAAATTGATCTATTTTATATCGGTTCAGTTCACCACTGCCAGGAGTGTGATATGGCCATTCCATTCAAAGATTTATGTCTGATCGGCCTTCTGTCAGACTGTGCATGTATCCCTCTGTCGGACGTGATCTCAGATCGGCATGGGTCTGCAAGAAAATCTATCCATAGGGGTACCACAGGTTGACAGTTCATTCCCCATGGTCGGGCCTTCCATGCCTTCCATTTATGGAGTGAGCTGAGGTTTCAACAACCAAACCTACCTTCCATTAACTACTTTTCCTCTGGGACTCAACGAGACTTAATGCCCAGGGGGAGGCCACGTGATTCTCTTGGATAGGATTCTATATAAGCATGTGATTGTGGGGCTGTCAAAAGTGGTTTGGATTCAGACCACTTTTGGACCCACAATCCATCACCTTTCACCACATATCACTTTTGACTTACCATGGTTTCAATTATGGGATTGCTCAAGAAAATTATCACCTGAGCACCTTTCAACCCTGCAATGGAGTGTGGTTGCTAATCTTGCAATATAGGATGAGGCCCTTTGATCAATGAATCATCTCTAGCACTTTCAAACCAACGTATCGGATCAACCCCTTTTCAAACCAACGGTCTTTATTTTCTTCGCAATTAGGGCTTCGAGGTTTTCATTTTTCAAACTTCATTTTCCTCCAAGCAAATCCTTTGAAGCTAAGGATTTGATGATGCGTGGCTTCCATGGATCAATGGTCGAGATCCCTTCAGGTCTCTAGACTCTAGAGAAATCAAATCTCAAACCTCCTTTTCCTTTCGTGATTTTACCTGGAGCTGGCGATCTAATGACGCGTAGCCCTTGCAGATCAATGACTGAGATCCCTTCGTGGCTTCAGACTTAGGGAATATCAAATATTAAACCCTGGATTCCTCCATGTGCTTCAGGATATGATGATGTGTGGCTCTTGCAAATCAATGGTTGAGATTCTTTCGGGTCTCTGGACTTCGGGAAACTCAAAAATCAACCTCGTATTTCCCTCAAAGTTCATAGATTTATACCGTGTGTCCCCACTAATGGATGGTCCAGATTTACTTTGGGACTTTGGCACTTCGACGCTTTGGGATTTCGGTGCTTCGGGACTTCGGCGCTTCGATGCTTTGGGACTTAGTCACTTAAGCGCTTCGAGACTTCAGGCATTTCGACTCTTCGGGACTTCGACCATTCAGTTCTTCGTCACTTCAGCCATTTCATCTCTTTGGGACCTCGACCATTCAGTGTTTCTGGTTTCGGCCCTTCGGGATTTTTCAATACTTGACCTCCATGATTCTCTGAAGCACCAAACTCCGAAGTGAGGGATATACCTCCACATGTCTTTTTTCTTTGGATGGCTCGGATAATTTTGGGAGTTTGGGCTTCAGCTCTTCGGGAACTTGGCGTGTTTCTCATTTCAAAACTTCTGAAGAAAAACTCCCAAAGTGACGGATCTGATGATACATGGCTACTGGATTCGTACAACTAAGATCCACTTCAGGACCTTTAGCATTTCATGGCTTCTGGAGGCACTTCCATTAATATCAACGAATCCCTGTTGATTTTGAGATCAATAGTCCACAATTGCTTCAAAAGTTTGGGCTTCGTCTCTTTGGTAATTTTACGCGCTTCTCACTTCAAAACTCCCAAAGCTCATTTCCCCAAACACTTGGATCGGATGCCACCTTTCCCCCTCAAGATCAATGGATCATGATCACTCCAGGACTTGGGACTTCAGACCTTTTACTTTGGCACTATACTTCACGCAATTTTGGAATTCTGAATGCCTATTAGCCATTGATCTGAGCTGCTCTTGGAATCTCCATCGCTAAAAGATTAAAAATGCCTTTTTCTTGTGTTTCAGGCCCGAAATAGACTGTTATGAAATTTGTGCTTTGTGTCCATCAATGTGGCCTGCGTGAACAAGGATTTGGACATCCTACAACCCTTTGACAACTTTATGTGATAACATGTTCAAGAGGGTTTTCATTCTTACCTTCATAAAATATTGGTAGTAGATCATGCCATTCATCAACTAAAGGCAAGAGATTTGGATAACCAGCTATGGATGAGAAATTGAATGGGGAAAACCTCTTGGCCATGATAGCCTCCATAGCCATTTGATTTGTCTCCTTTTAGTGGAGTCACCAATAGATTTTTCACAGTGGAGTTGCGAATAGATTTTCAAATAGTGGAGTCACCATGGTGAAACATAGGCAGTCAAAAAAATGTGTCCAGCTTCAGTTCACCATATGAAACTAGATATGTTCATTGTCTTTCTCCCAGGGAAGATATCTTCACTTCCATTGTTAAGCCCTAATATTGGCTCATTACCACTTAATTGGGGCATATTAGATTAGTAATGTTATTTTATATATGTCGGCTTTAGGCCATTAGTTGTGATTTAGATTAGTAATGTTATTTTATTTATGTCGGCTTTAGGCCATTAAAACCTCCTAGTCTCCTATATATACCAAGGAGACATTTTCATTTTGAATCATC
>SNQJ01S0101834.1:16293-30423 GCA_010110895.2 Picea sitchensis
GGTTAAGGCATAAAGGACCATTGGGCAACATGGAGTCAATGATAAAGACGATAGATGAATGAATAACTAAAACAGGATGTAACCAGGCAAGATAATCATGCAAGTGGATTCTTTGAGCTTATAGAATGGGAAAGGAAGAAAAAATTTGGATGCATTTCAAATGTAGAGCAAAGTACAGCTGAATTCTACACTTCAAACTTGGAAGAAAACATAAATATTGCATTGAACCAACACAGCGTGCAAGAACAAATCCTGTACATTACCTTCTCATAGACAACAAAGAAAGAAAAGTGTATGAAATAGGAAAATCATGAGTTACATGAGGGAAAAACTTCACCACTTAAACATGACACAAGAATCTGGAAACAATGTCTTTGTATTCATTCACAAAATCATGTACAGACTGGTAATCCTCTTTACAAAACAGAAAGCCATGTTTCTATATTATCTCCCCATATGGTACCTCCAGGTCGAATCTCTTTACATTAAAATCCTCTGAATAAATAGGATAGACCTCCCCATAAGTTTCATAAGTCGGTTTCAACCGCCTTGACCAAAAATAGCCATAAATCCCTAAAAATTTGGAACTGTCCGCCATGAAAGACGGGCCTAATTTATGTGAAAAAGGGGTCCGAACAGACATCATTTTCTCTTCAACACTGATACCTGGGAAAAAACTGAAGTAGATTATTTTATATGGTCATGTTCTGGACAAAAACCTCCTTCGGTTTTTCCAAATTAGCCTCTAGCTGGCCGTAACAGCTCCCGCAAAATCAGGATTGTAACGGAAAAGTGAAAATATGGAAAAAAGGGCCTCGAAGATGGCTTCTATTCTCCCTTCTCGTAGTGCTGGTGAAAAAAATGAGAGAGGTTTTTGTTATTCATACCGTGCTGAGAAAAAACCTCTCTCGGATTTTTAAAATCCATCTTCATTTGCCCAGAATCCATTTTGAAAGAAGACGTACCGAAATAGGTAAAAATGGAAAAAAAGGGAAAAGCAGTTTTATTTTCGGGAAGGCAGTATTCCGGACCCCCCCTGAGGTGGTAAGCGGTTATAGGGGGGGGTTCGCTGGAATGGGGAGGTGACACCTGTCCGGGGGGTGGTTTTTGTAAACTACCATTCCGGACCCCCCCCCTCTCGTTAAACATCGGATGGTGAGGGGGGGTCTGGAAAGTTTAACAACCGTTTGATTTGTTTTTGTTTGTTTTTTATTTGACGTATGTGGGAGTTGGGGGCTAGGAAAACTTAGGATAGTTTTTATTTTATATTTGTTTACGTTTTGTTTCATTGTTTTATATGTATTTAATTAATCCTAATTACTAACTTAGATTTTTAACTTAATTAATAATTAATTAATTAATTATTAACTAGTTATTTATTAACTAGTTTAACCTATTCTAACTATACTAACATTACTATTATTTAATTTAATTAACTTATTGTTATTTTTGCTTTACTCCTAAGTTCATTTTTTCGTGAATGGGTGGTGGGAGAGATGTGACTCAGGGATGAAAAGACAAGGGAATGAGTCGTGCAGCGTGGATGAAGGATGCAACAGGGTGATGGGGGATCGAGCGAAATGAATGGAGGGGAGAAATGGGATCAATCGAGACAGACTTCATCACCACGAGAGAAATGCCAAATCAACAGTCGAAGAATCAATTTACCTATGATTATAAGTCTCCAACACTAGGTACCGCGGTATACCACCGTAGTCACCTGTGTATGTCCCTAACAAAGATTGGCAACTAGGTTGCCAGCACACGAATAGTCACCAGGCGGGTACAGTCGAAAGTCGGGTAGACCAAAATGAGCAGGGTATCGAGCCCGAAACCTGTCAAGGGTATCGAGAGTAAATGGTCCGGAAGACAACTGAGGACCTCGAATGGATTCAAGACACATGAAGCCCCGTGACAAATGCAAATGACGGAATCCCAAAACAAACCCTCTATATGTGTTCTCCACTACGATTGGTCCAGCTTTGGAGGGGTTATCTCCGCTACCTTTCTGCACGCGACCTCGTGTTTATCCCCTGTGTTAGAGGGGGGTCCTGAATAACTTCCACAAAACTGGACTTAGACACTCCCTATCTTAGACTCCAATGTTTGATTTTAAATGGCCTTGAAGAGTTTCCTCTCCAACCTAATCCAAGGCTCTAGTCCTGAACTAGTTTGTGAACCCTACAAACATAAAAGTCTAGTATATTTTTAAATTTAGCATTACTTTTATGGCTTTGTCTTACATCAAGGGGTATGAGGGTGAAACTGATGATGTGTAAAAGAAGAAAGTAAAAAATGAATAAAAAAGCTGGAAACAAAACTTTTACTGAATGCAAAATTTCAACAACTTTTCAAAAGAAGGATTTTTTAACTTTTCTAAGATTTTGGACAACAAACTCAAAGGAATTTCACTCGACTACGAGCTACTTATGATCTAAGTGAACTGCAAAAATTTATGAAATAAAAGACTTTTCTCTAGCTAATGATGCAGAAACACACTCTTCAACCAAAGAGGAAAATGAAAAGAGATTTATTTATTTATTTAAGTGATAGTAAAGAAAGAAAGGGAAAATACCGACAAGCAAAAAAAACCAAGAAAAATAATTTTGGCTTAAATCACAGATCGCAAAGAATCAGATTAAAAAATCACACAATAGCAATTGTAAAAACAATGACTCTCACACTTGTCTAAAAACCGTAAATTTTATTTTTATTTTTCTGACAATGTTTTAAATGAGAAAAAGCAAGCTAAGGGTAAAAATAATCCTAAGCTACTGACTATTCAAACAGAGATTCAAACACCTGAGATGAATACTTCTTATCAAAGGAGAGGATGACTGCCTCACCCTTAACAAAAAGTAGCCTGTACAAGCACGCGACTGTTACTCAAACAACACGCGTGCGAACATGTGCTGAACAAAGACAGAGGGCGTGTACACGCGGGCTGACCTTGTACAGGCCGCATGTATATCTAAACTCTAAGAAAAAATGAAAACAGACAGACCAAACCAGGAAGAGACCACTGATATTGATAACCAGGATCCCTTGAAGGCTTGGATACTCTTTCTAACAGAAAAACAAATAATGCAAGGAAAAAATAATAAGGCAAAAACAATCTGAGATAGGACTGTTAGCAAACAATACTCAGACAGAATTCCAGAAAACCCCCTGAGAATATGTGATTCTGACAGGGAAGAGGAGGACTACCTCTGAGGTTCTCTGAACTCCTACACGCTACTGCTACCTCTACAACTAGTGTTCACATGCATGCTGTAAGAGGATAGGGCGCGGGTACATGCATGCAGGCCTTGTGCAGGACGCGTGTACCTCTGTGGGTCCCGAAAAACAGAGTCAAGCAAAAGTCAGGGAAAGATGGTATAGAAAACCAGACTCCCTGCTAGCTCAGACTTTGCAGAAACGAAAAGAAAGGACAGGGAAGAAAAACTAGTCTTTAAACTACCCAAAAACTAAATAAAATTCTAGGAACCCTAAAGAGTTTTTCCTTAGTATGGTCGCCAATTCTGTTGTTGGGGAAAAACACCCTACGGACTAGCAAATAGAGTTCAGACTTTGCATGCAGATATGACCAAATAGAAATTACTTTCTACCTTCATCCCTAGATTTAAATCCCCTTTTCTTAGTAAATGCATGGAAAGATCAACCTACCTCGTTACTGGCGTTTGATGTCGATCCTCCGTTGTGCTTGATTACTTGTTTGCAATACTCCTTCCAAAGCTGACCTGCATTCAAGACGAGCAACAACTATGCATGCATACTACTTATATACTCACTGGTTAGAAATCAAACATAAACTAATCAAACCATTAAAAGTTCATGAATTGGGATGGGAAAAACATTCTCTTTATTACTTAAAATGAGTCAACTTACAAAAGTTGAGACCGGCCACCACTCCTTGAATATGATCCTGGGCTCCTCTTCTTCTGTCCTTCAACTGTTTTTCTTTAAATCTCCTTTGGCATTAGGAAAGGCTAAAGGGTTGGGACAATGGAATATGTAAATGGGCAGAGTTTCTTTGCTATCTTCTTCCTTATTCCAAATGGTACCCCTACCCCTACCCCTTCTTTTATAGGTTAGAAGGAGCTAGGTATTTGGATGAACCGTTGGCCATGCATGGTCGGGAGTTTCAGTTAACTCACCCATAGCTTTTAGTTCCGTCGGCAACTTTCTTTTTTTCATACTTTTGTCGGTCCACGCGGGCTGTTTTGGGTTAGCCAGCGTGTACATGCGTGTAGTAGTGAGTTAGGGTGTGTGGGCCTTTATTCAAGAGGATTTTCAAAGAGTTGTTTAGCAGTGTTTTGGCAAATAAGGGATATGAGTTGGCTTGATGCCAGGTAAGCATGTATGGTGCAATTTAGGGTTATAACAGGCTCTACCCCTCCTTTTATCCTTTTTCCATGCATTCTAGAACTTTCCCCTTTTTGACCAAATAAAATGTAACTTCTAGAATTTCTCTTTTTTGACTAAATCAAATATAACCCTTATTTTCCCTCCAATTTTCACTTTAAGATTAAAAATCACTTTAATAATGGTTAAGTAAATTATTAATCTAAATTTATTTTACTTCCCTAATGTCACTTTAAAAACATGACATATTCTAACTAAGTGACATTAAATGACCACCCGTTTTACACATTTTTCTCTACTAACAAGCCACGAAAGTCCCTGCTACTACAAAGCAGTGGAACTCAAAAATGGAAGCATGGTAGTGAGATCTAAGTAGGTACAATCCCCCTTAAAAATGAGTTTTATCATGAAACCAAGGCTTAAAGATTGAGTGTTAGTGAAGATGTGGACCCAATTATCTAACAGTCCCAAGCGAGTCTGATCCACATTTGAGGATGCATGTCGCATCGAAAGAATGTACAAAAGTTAGTGTGTTGTTGGGGTGTGATGACCATTTTGAAGAGCCACGTTTTGAAGGATGGATGGTGCCGCATGGAAGGATACAAAAATTAAAACCACTCTCCTAGGTTCATGATAGTGGTATTTGAATACCATCGGGTTACATATCCTCCAACTCAACACATATTTGTCCATTCATTGAGTGCCACATGGAGCCAACAAAACATTCCATATAGACATCAAGGAGTCTGATGACATCCCGACACATTAACGATGCATATTTTGAACCCGTAAAAAATCACCACCTCTACAGATAGGACCCCATGTGGACTCGAGAAACCATACACAACACAGCTACACGTGGGTCGAGCCTAGAGGACACTTCAACATGATGTGGACCAATATTAAGCTACCACATGTCCACAGGTATGAGGTGATGTCATCATAACATCATCCAATTTCTTGCACTTTTTCCCAAATTTTTTAAAGTCTCCGAATCATTGGGAAAAGGACATGTGTTTTAAATAAGGGCACAAGGAAGATCATCAATAGATCATACCAAGTCTGAAAAATAATTTCTTCCCATAAGTTGTCTTCATATACACATGTAAAGCTCCTTCATGAGGAAGTCAAAAGAATAGAGAAGAAACCAACCTACAAATAGTCAAGATTCTAAAAAGAGGTTATGTTGATGATGAGCGTCACCGAAGATGACCCATATGTACTGTCCCTTCCCAAGGGAGAATATAATCACTGACTAGTCATCCGGAATAAAAACACCTAGAGAGTGTGTTCAACATTTCACTAAAGAAGGAATGTTCATATTAGGTATCATTAGCTCAATCTTAAGAGCATAGGGGCATTCAAAAATCTACCATAACGTGTAGTTGTATCAATTGGCCAACCTAAAGAATCTACTCAAGGAAGAAGATTTAAGGCACTGGTCATTAATACTTTGCATTGATGAATGGTGGGGGATAAGAAGAAGAAATTAAACTTTCTTCTATCCATCCAACGATCCAAATCATTCCATGGTTGAATAGGTCCATCTCTGTAGACAGAGGTCACATTGAGCCAGCTAAGAAAGTCCAAATCAGGGCTCAATGGGATGAGGAGAACACACCTCCCCTGATAGAAACATGCCAACTTTGGGGGTAAAAGTATATTTTTACCTAGTGAATTTAGGTAAAAATAAGTTAGAAAAATGAAAGTGGTTATGAAACCAGAGATGCTATCAAGATTCTGACAAGCAATTTTTTAGTTTCAAGAAGCAATATTGGTTCAAACTAATGGTTTTCTCTCAAGAAGATTAATCTATAAATCAACATAACGAGCTCATTTTTTGGGTGGACATTGTGGGGATTTTAAGAGTATCTTATGACCATAGTTGTTTGATCAAGATCCCCTTAGACACAGATAGATTGTTAATGTTGTATGTTTTAATAGATTCATCCCCTATTTTATGTTTCAATATGTGCTTCTTTTTTTGCATGTGTTCTTGTAAAACCACCATATCATTTTGACTTCTTGTACTAGATCACCATTAATAAAATCTTGAGCAACAAGTTTTATGACATGTTTAGTGTAACTATGTGTTGTATAGCTTATGATACTAAAGTGATTTCCTATGAATGTATGACCACTTCTTGTTATATTTTCATATGTTTAATGATATGAAAAGGGTACCTCCATGGATTTAAATATTTGAAAATGTTTATTGTTTGATGCATGATTTAATGATTTGATACAACTGTTAGAATTGTTGGGTTCTTAATTGCTCAGGACATTGTTCTTTCCATAGACTGTGAGATCCACCTTAAAGTTGTTTGGCATGTTTATTGTGCATTTCTTCTAAATCCATCAACTCACCATCTTTAAACTCAATTTTTTGAAACACTTGTGAAGAAATGCCTCTTGGGGATGAATGTTTTAACATCTAGGATGAAATTTTTTTACGGTCGAGAGTTCTATAAGAGAGAAAGAAAAACTTACCCACATTTTTGCATAAATTTTGATGTTACAAGTATGGATTTAAGGCTCATTCTGAGTCTTAGCTCCCGAGATGCCTCAACATCATTCCACTGATAGCCTGGAACATATCGAGGGACAACATATGAAATTGCGATGTTGTCGGGGAACAAAATTTGAAGATATATTTCCCTAGGGATACGACATTGCAAGTTCTAATAATTGAAGGTGAATTAGTTTCAAGCACTTGGCTATTGATTATTTCACTTGGCAACTCCATAGATTAAAAATATGGCATATAATAGAAGATTCACCACAAGTAACCTATATCCCGAGTGTACTCCAGTATAATCAAATCCAGAGAATCTTGCGACCTAGAAAAATCTCAGAGAACATCAAATCTCCTCATATTCAGGTAACCCTAATTCATAAACATCTCCTTTTGTTGTTTGTAGAGGTAGTGAATATGTTGAGCTAATTGATATACCTATTTATTCTACTTCTACTACCAAGATACTTCTCAAAACCCTAATAAATCTACATAATTCACCCCTATGATTATGTCAAGAACCGAGCTCTTCTCTAAAACCCTTCTTGAAAATCCCTCTTAATCCTCCATATGCTAAAGCCCATAATTGTATCCTACAAATTCCTATGGATAACCTTGGAGGAGGAATATTTGGGGGAAATTAGCCTCCCCCACCAACTTTAAAACCTTGGGTCACTGCCATATTTGACCCATTGAATCTCCTTGTGAAAATTCATGGCCTCCCTGGAAACTATTTGAAACTCTTACCCAAAAATAATGGAAAACCTACTCTATCTGTTGAAGAACGCCTAGTGGTCTTCCAGGATTTTACTAATAACCTGTTCGTGGAGCATGACGATGTCTTCATGAGAATTTTTGTTCAAACTTTCGAGGGAGATGTCTAAAAATGGTTTTGGTAACTTCCTATAGATTTGATAGATAGTTGGTATGATCTTAAGTCTATATTCATGAAACAATGGGGAGAAAAGAGAGATAACCTATATTACCTCACTGAAATTGGCTCTCTCGAGAAGAAAACAAACAAATCTGTTGTTGACTTTAATAGAAGATTTAAAAAACTGTAAAACAAGATTCCTAGAGACATAAAGCTCTTGCATCGAGATGATAAGGTCACATATGCTGAGAATTTTGACACAAATTTTTACATACTATTAATAGAAATGAGGGATCCAAATCTATTGATAATGTAGGATGATGCAACAGATATTGAAGGGAATATGATTGCATCAGGAAAAACAAAGAAAAATCCATATCAGATAGAAAGAAAGAAAGTTATAGAAGATTGTGGTCCTTCTGATCCAGTCAAAGATTCTCATGAAGCCTGAATGGATGATATGTCTAGACAGTAGTACATATGGGGTCAAAATTCGACAAAATATTATGACGATATGAGTTAAATTAATCATACCATTGCAAATTACTACAATTTCAATATTTTTTTTGGCACTCCTTGATGTTTGTTGTACTTTCGACGCAAGTCATAATACGGGGCTATTGTGATGTTAGGGAGCCCATATTTGACAAAAGTTGGAGTCTTTTTCACCAAGGTATGGCTGTCGATATAACGACACTAGTTTGATATTTCATCGATCTATAGATGATAGTTCAAATTACCATCACTATATCGATGCAAATGCAAATGTTGGTCCATATGCCGACTAAAATGAAAATGTTCGTCGATATACCGATGATGTTGTACTTTCACTTATTTAGGTTTTACGTGGTTAACGATCATCGGAAGTTTAACCCTCTGTCAATATATCGACGACGTTTGTGGGTCTTTTAAAAAACCAAATAGTCATTTGAAAGTGTTTAGTGTTCATTGGCTTAGTCACCTTCTATGTGGTCAAGTATCTTCGAAAGAGAGACGAAAGTTACATATTTCGACAATTATTTTGTAGTTGCGACATCTATAAAAGCTTAATTTTCTGGTCATTATTCAATGCAAGTAATAATCTCTTTTTTATGACCAGCTCCTTGTTTCACATCAAATTCTTGATTTATATAGCTTGTATTTTGAACATACTCAAAAGGTTAAATTATAAATATTTAATATCTCTTTGTCTCATTTTAAATACTCATGACATAACCCATCTTAGGGCCTATTTTTGTGGGGAAAAAGTTTAATTTCTCTAGGAAATAGGTATGAACATGTCTACTCAATTGCTTATATTGGCCTACTTTTCGTTTATAATTGTTTAATTATTTTCCTACCTTCTTATAGTGAAGCTTTGAAGCTTATGTGGTAAAAATGTATATATTTATATGGTTAATTTTGATCTCTTGAGTAACTATTGACTAGTACTCTAATAAAAATTTAGTAAATCAATGACAAAGATGGATTAATTAACTCCAAATGTACAAATGGGGTCAATATTCAACGACATTTTTATTCTAAGAAAATATTCGTATATTGTACCTATATTGCATATTTTGTGTAATAGGAAATCCTAATGGTGCCAAATAATAATAACAACATTACACATCATGAAGAAAATGAAAGGAATATTTCTAGGTTAAAGGCGGCATTGGAGGCAAAGGGTAATGCAAAATTTGAATTCCCTTGCAATAAATGCAGGGGTTTTAACAAAAGAAGACTTATATTTAACATAGTTAGGAAACATTGCTGGAGATATGGGCACGTTAATGGGGAGTTCTCATATCGTCCCATGGTAAGTTATTCAATATTATTATATATTGTATGTTTTTTATTGATTGTGTTTATAAAAAATTATTTTGTTTTAATATTTTTTATCTACACTAATTTTGTTTATTGATGTTTGTAATTATAAAAAAAAATCCTTTTAGGCATGTGTCGCCAGATAAATATGCAGTGCCTACCACTAGTAGAAATATTATTGTACTAGATGAGGAAGATGATCGTATGGATATTGAAGATCATCATGATCAAGTTAATTCTATGGAATTAGAAGATGACACCAATAATACTGTTGAGCCAGATGATGAGACAAATAGATTGATCGGAGACATCTTTTCTCCTATATATGATGATGAAAATTTTGATGACATTCATGACTTGGAGTGTTGGACAGGGTTCTTGGAGAGACTTATAGCACTTTTATTATCACAGTAGATAATAGTGGGTTCTTCAAACACTATTTTAATGTCTTGTAAGGTTTTTTTCATCCATTCTACTTGTGTGAAACATTCTCCTACTGTAATATACTCAACTTCAGTGGTAGACAGAGAAATTGATGATTGTTTCTTGCTTATCCAAGTTACCAATGGTTCTCCCAAGAACAATGCTCCTCCACTTGTACTTTTATTGTCATCTACAAAACCTTCCCAATCTGCATCTGAATAAGCCTTTAAAGAGAATGAATCCTTGCTAGGGTACCAAAAACCAAGATCTATGGTTCCTTTTAAATACCTAAAGATTATTTTCACAGCTTGAACATGGATCTCTTTTGGTGTAGCTTGGAATCTAGCCACCATTCCAACAGCTTGCTTGACATCGGCTCTGGAAGTTGTTACATAGAGTAAACTCCCAATCATTGATATGTAGTGTTTTGGATCTACAGATTTGGACTCATATTCCTTTCTTAGTTTGCATCCAACTCTCATAGGTGTACAAACATGTTTGCAATCTTATAACTGGAATTTCTTAAGCATATTTTAACATACTTGGACTGTTGGATAAATAATCCCCTTTTGGACTGTACTATTTGTAATCCTATAAATAAATTTAGTTCACCAAGCAAGGACATCTCAAATTCTTGTTGCATCCTCCTAGAAAAGTCCTTAGTCATTTTTTCATCATCACATGCTCTGGGTGCTTGTTTTAGCCCATAGAGTGTTTTCTTTAGTTGACAGACATAGTCTCCTTTGTTAGTTAATTGAAATCCTTCTGGTTGCTCAATATAGACTTCCTCTTATAAGTTTCCATTGAGAAATGATGACTTGACATCCATCTGGTATACTTTCAATTTTTTGTAGCTAGCAAGGGCTAAGAACATCCTAATTGCCTCTAGTATGGCCACAGGTGAAAATGTTTCTTCAAAGTCTATCCCTTCAACATGAGCATACCGTTTACAAACCAATTTGGATTTGTTCCTGATTACTTTCCCATTCTCATTCACTTTTTTTTTATACACCCATTTAGTTCCAATGACATTCTTATTTTTTGGTCTTGGAACTAGTTCCCAAGTTTGATTTTTTTCAATCTGGTCCAATTCTTCATTCATAGCATTGACCCAAATCTCATCTTTGCATGCCTCTTTGATTGAGTTGGGCTAAATATGTGACAAAATTGTTATTTATGTCTGATACAACAGTTGTCTTCTTGTCTTGAATCCATTGCTTTTATTTCCAGTAATCTGTTCTTTAGGATGATTCTTTTGAGTTATTCTTGAGGGTGTCTTTGTGTCTATTCTTGTGTATTTTTCTCTTATCTCTTATTCTTGAATATCTTCCTCATCTTCACTGGTATCCATATCATCATCTTGTATATCTTCCTTTTCTTCTTTATTCTCTTCTACTTCTTCTTCTTATGTACCAACTGACTCATCATCATCTTCATATTCATTGCCAAGTATGGTATCTTGATGTTTGATCCTTAAATCATCCACTTTAACATCTACACTCTCAAAAATATTATGTAATCTAGGATTGTAGCATCTGTATGCTTTCTTGGTAGAAGCATATCCAAGAAATATACCTTCATCATATATAGCATCAAATTTTTCGAGATTCTCATCAATCCTTTTGATGTAACACTTATTTCCAAAGACCTTGAAGTATTTTACCGAAGGAGCTATTCCAAACCATAGTTCATAAGGAGTCTTATTACTATTAATCTTGAGATGGCCTCTGTTTAATATGTATATTGATGTGACTACATCTTCCCTCCAATATCCATCAGATAATCTTTCTTAATTGAGCATAGTCCTTGCAGCCTCCTGGACTGTTCTATTCCTTCTCTCAACAATCCCATTTTGCTGAGGTGTTCTGGCAGCAAAGAATTGTATTTTTATTCCATGAGTTTCACAAAAGAGGTCAAACTCTTTTGAGGTGAACTCACCACCATTGTTTGATCTAAGACATTTGATTTTGTTCTATGTTTCATTTTCAACAAGGATTTTAAAATATTTGAATTTGTTAAGTGCTTCTAATTTTTCCTTGAGAAAACATACACAAGACATGCTAGTAAAATCATCAATGAACAACATAAAGTAGGACTCTCCTTGCAAACTCTTGGTCCTTGTAGGTCCACATAGGTCGGTGTGAACAAGCTCCAAAGGTTTTGAGGTTGAGTATTCTTTTGTTTTGAACCTTATTCTAGTTTGCTTCCCTAGTTGACAATCTCTACACATAGGATTTGAGGGCTTTGTGATCTTTGGCAATTTTCTTACTGCCCCAAGATTGCTGACTTTTACTAAATTGTTAAAGTTAATGTGCCCCAACTTTCTATGCCATAGCCAACTTTCATCTGCTAAATTTATATGAAACTCCTCATCCAATTTTTTATTTAGTATATACATTCACTGGAGTTCTAGGATTAGTACCAACCAATTTTCCTGAGTCCTCTCTCCTAATCTCACATTTCTAGGAATTAAATATGAAAATGTTCCCCTGATCAAAGGTTTGGCTGACACTTAATAGGCTAGGTTTCAGTTTTTCAACAAGCAACACATCCTTGGCTTTGTCTTTTCCCAAACTCACAGTGCATTTCCCAAGTATGTTTTTTGAAGCATTGTCACCAAATGTAACTTTACCCTTTTGTTTCTTTAAATTCAAAAACTTGTCCTTGTTTCTTGTCATATGTTTTGAGCACCCACTGTCAACATACCAGAGATCTTATTTATCCTAGTCTTTCAAGGCAATAAGACATTCCTCTTTTAATGTTTTTTTCTTTCCAAAACTTATTTTTCTCTCTAATGAACTTTGGTTTTTCTGAGACTTCCATTAATCTACAACTATTGGCTTTAGACCATAATTGTGACATATGAATCATTCTAGGTTCCCGTCTTGTAGAGGTGCAAAGGAGTTATAATTTCTTCTTTTAACTTGATTTAATGTTTGGTTATCTTTAAGGTTATAGTTCTTAACCCTCAATTTTTTCCTTCCATATGCGCTACAATTCATAGCTTTGTGTCCAAAATTAAAGTATGCAAAGAAATAACCAAAGAAAATGTGAGGATACATGTTTTGATAAACCTTCTTTGGTGTTGTCTTATATTCCTTCTTGATAGGTGGAAGTAGTCCTCTGGAGTTTTGATCATTACTTGTCTTTTCTTCATCTTTCTTCTTGAATGTATCGAGGAGAGAAGCTGCATAAGATTTCGAGTTAACTTGGTTTTCTTCTTGAGAATAACCTACTCCATTTTTGTTACTTGAATCTCTTTTTGTGATAATAATCTTTTATAAGATTTTAGATCTATTTTCATATCTTGTTTGAATAAGTTTTGCATCAAGTTCTTTTCTTAGGTGAACTAATTTTGCCTCCATTCTTTCACGGGTTAATTGTTTCTCTTTAAGAGACTTTTCAAGACATTCTTCCATCTTATTTTCTTCTAGGATTTGGTTTTTCAGGTTTTTCATGAGTTTCTCCATCTCTTTTTCTTTATGTTCATGTTTTTCCTTTTGTTCAACTACAAAAATTTTCAGCTGTCTATATCTATTTTTGTATCTTCTTAATTCATCCAAGGCACTGAGAATTTCTTCTTCCATATTAACCTCGGCTTCATCTTCTGACTCTTCCTCATACTCAATTTATTCTATCTCATTAGGATCTTCAATACCTAGAAAAAGGACTTCATCATCATCATTGTCACTAGACTCTAATAAACTGTTGTTTTCTTCTTTTGAGTAAAAATTATTTTTCCCTTTGTAAATATTTTTCTTGTAGTTGGGTTTTCCCTTCTTATTGTATTGTTTATTTTTGTCTTCTTCATCTTCAGGGTCCTCCCTCAGATAGGGACAATTGGATGCAAAGTTGCCAACCTTGCCACAATTAAAAAATTTGAAAGGCAGCTTGCCTTTGTACCTCCTCGATCCTTTGTGAAGTTTTTAAATAAAATTGGCTTCTTCTACATCAGATTCTTCATGATGGTTGGGTTGAGTTTTTTTCTTTTGATTTTTTTTTTTTGTAATGTCCCCCACCTCTTAGAGAGGTGATGAGGAGACTCAGTGGCCTGGACACCCCCACTAGGTCATAGTCTCACACTGAGGGGGGGGGAAGTCAAGAAGTTAAAAGTTATATTTTTAAGTTGACTTAAGAAAGGAAAAGG